>PITA01013281.1:0-10577 GCA_004023965.1 Spilogale gracilis
TCAATGGTTCAGCTCTGCGGGCTTCCTCCCCCACTCCCCTGTCTCTGGGGGCAAGCCTCCAGACCCTCCAATTTGTTTCTACCTTTTTGCCGATGTTCTTTGTCTCTCGTGGCGGTCCAGAAGTGGGAAATATCACATTTCAGGCTGGTTTCATGGGTGTTCATGGTGGTCTTGTAGTGGTTTTTTTGCTGGAATTCAGTTCTCTTCAGGGAACTCCCTGAAATGCGGTCACCTGGCCTTCCGCCATCTTGACCAAAAACCTACTCTTTCATTAAAAGATATGTCACACATTGATAGAAATTGTATTATATTCCCAATTTTCTCAGCTGCCAAAAGTAACTATAATGGTATCCAGTTTACAAGGTAGCTGTGAGGCTTAAATGAATTAATACACATAAATGCTTATAACAATGTCTAGCACATAGTACATGTTACCTGAGTGTTAGCAATTGTTCTTATTATAGTAATACCACAGGTAACACTTTTCTATTTTCATATGTATTATAGTAACTTTATAGATATTGTTTTTCTACATCAAATATACTATTCCCCAGGCTGGGCTTGGATGTTATATATTCAGACACATGAACAGAAATTGTCTATGAAAATTTCTGCCCCTCATAAGCCCACCTTCAATACATGACTTGATATCTTCGGTGTTTGTTCAGTTGGTATTTCTAAGTACAGATGCAAAAAGATGGAAAGGACCTTTGAACTACTGTGAGGAAAACTGTTGGTGAAGAGCAAGTTAGGTTGGTAGGAGAGCAGGAATGTGGGACTGCAATAGAGTCGAGGGAGTGCAAGAAGGTGCTTCCAGGAAAAGCCTCTTAATATCAAAGGAGTCAGGGGACTGGAAGAATCTTGGGAATGTCATTTAATGTCATCTCACTTTAGGCTACCTTAAAATACATCTTTTGGTGGTCCCTAAGGACCCAGATCCAGAAGGCTTATGCTGGGCTTTCAGTCTATTCTCTGACTGGACATCCAACCCTCTACATGGTGTCAGTGCATAGGTTTCAGGATACTCTATTGTAAATTTTGTTTCTTAGAGCAAATCTGTAGCCATAATATTATGATGTTAGTGTTTTTTCTGTAGTTCAATACTAACCTCCAGACAGGTGTCCAAACTTTCAGGTCAGTAAGAGCTAAGACTCAGCACAGGAAGAGCTGCTTGCCTTGTGTATGCAAGCTTTAGCTCCTTCAGCCATCAGTAAGTCCCCATGCTGCTTCTACTTACTTCAGAGAAGTTCAAAGTCTCTGGAAAAAAAAAATTTCCAGTTTACTTATAAAATCACAACCATTTTAGAGATACTTGAAGGTGATGTTTTGCAGTGGAATCCGAAATGTTATTTTTGTTGTTTAATGATTTCTCAGAGGAGGTAGTTGCCATTCTGCAAATGAACTGCCAACAACATTTTATGAACTTCGTTTTCTTTAGGGTTCTTTCAACAGCCCTGTTTAGAGAAGAAAGCTAACATGGTCCTGTGGAATTACCACCAGGGGGAAGGAACGATGAGTTGGTAGGCATGAGAATTCAGTTTGCTCTCTTCAAAGCACTCACAATGTGCTTCTGAGAAGTCTTTAATCCCCAGTGACACCCCCCCTTTGAGTGACTACTGCTTTCTTATCAACAATATCTCTAGATCAATTTGCTTTTCCTGTCTATTACCAGGGACAGCCAACTGGTAATCCTCCCTCACATCATGATTGCGCATGATAGCTGCTCCTCCTAATTCTGCCTCAGAAACAGCACCCAATACACGAATGGGACCCTTCTCAGAATCCTTCATTAAGAGCCCAATTTTTACAAAAGATGCATTTCTCCTCCCTCTTGGACAGCGGCAAATAGTTCCTTAGGGCTACCCTTCCTCACTGATTTGGGTTATTATATCAGACTTTTCCCACATAAAACCTTGTCTTTGGAGGACTTTGGCAGATTGGGCTTTCGCAGGAACAAAGCTGTTATGACCTTGATCCCTCACCCTCTCACCACAGGTAGTCCCAGCTTCTCTCTTTTTGTCCTGCTGATCTGAAGAACTTTCATTTGACTGGTCCTTTATGTGCTGCTTGCTTCAGAACCAAGAAACAAACAGTTCTACCCACAGAGTCAGAAAAACAAACACCTGACGTTGTAATGCCAGCCACCTCTGCAGCACTTTCCTGACCTAGGGATTTCAGTATGTTTATACTGGCCATCAACTTTTTTGCCACATGAGTTTGAGACATAGAGGCATGGATAATAGCATCTGAAGAAGAAGCAAGTTTTGTCATCTCTGAATCCATAGCAGATAAAGCAAGGCCCCACGTATAGAGGCAATGCATTAAATATCGCTGAAGGACATTCCTAGGGCCTAAAACATAAAAGATAAATAATAAACTTGGGGTAGGGATGCCAAGGTGGGGTGGAAGTGTGGGAGGGCACTCTGTTTTATGTATCTAGAGTTTGATATATAGCCCTTTAAGATCTTTTAAGTGACACATATGAATCTGTAGTACTTAGGTAGTTTCAACTATTTTCACAAGGTCACTCCAAATTGAGCAGCTCTGAAATAGACTCAAGCCAACCTCTTGTAATTCAGTGCTTTTTCAGAAGTGATTGAATTTTTGCCTCGATTAACCCTGTGAATTTCTCTCTGGTAGAGTTATGGACCGTAGAACATGTCTCTTTGTTTCAGTAGAAAACTGTGGACCATCTACAACATATCCTTTGCATTATCACATTCTAGCCCGCTCATTGTCATTGTCTTTGAGCTATTTTGCACCTCTTTATATAAATTGTAGGTAATATATATGTTCCCCTCTAGTAGTGATGTGATTTCTTCCCCATTCTACTCCCACCCTCCTGTGGGAAAAACAGTCCCATTTGCAATTCATCTTGACATTTCTTTTACCCATATAAATAAATCTGTGCTGTTTTGACTTTTCTTTTGAACTGCTTATAATTTCTGCCTGGTTCCCTCATATGAGTAAAATAAACTTTTTAACATGTGTTCAATCACTATGAGAGTCTGGTTTTACCTTTTTCTGAAAATTATCTTTGAACAGTATCTATTTCACAGGATTGCCTGTGAATGCCTCATACTTAACCATCATTTTGCTTTGGTCCATGAGTGAAGAATTGAATAACATTAGGGATTTTGTGGTCTCTCTGAAATTTGTCAAAATGTTCACTTTGCGTACCAATTTATTTCACAAAGGAAATTCATTACAATTTAGGGAAGTGAAAATTATGCCATGTCAGTGAAAACTACAGTACAGTTCACTTGTAGAGATGGCTTAGGGTCAGGGGTTTGTATGCTTATCTATTTTTGTTATTGTTATTGCAGGATTCTTGTTTAGGGATGCATATTCCTTTATCTATTCTCAGCATCTCTTATTGTTTATATATATATATATATGTATGTATATGTATATGTATGAACGATATATGTTTGAATATATATATATTCTAAAGATTTTATTCATTTATGTGGAAAGAGAGCAAGAGAGCATGAGGTGTCAGGGAGGGGCAGTTAGAGAGGGAGAAGCAGACTCTCCGCTGAACTAACAGCCAGTTGTCAGATGCGGGGCTCCATCCCAGGACCCTGAGATCATGACCTGAGCCGAAATCAGTTGCTCAACCAACTGAGCCACTCAGGTGACCCAGGTTCTAGTTTATATTTTTAGAACAAGAGAATGAGATGATTCAATTTATCTTGGTGCCATGAGCATCCGTCCTCACTCGATTCTTTCCCACATCACTGTAAGATTTGCTTCCTTTCTCTGGATTTGTTTCCTCATCTGTTTGTGAATATCAGTCCCCAGAAAAACACTTTTGTGATGATTCTTCTACATCTTGAAGATGCAAAATGCTGGAAATCACATTATCTCCACTTGCTGTGTTTTCTCACCCAGAGATATGCACTGTGTGGAAATAAACAAAGACCACCTTATTTGAACAAATAGACTATTTATTCAGAGCTTGCAGGAACAAAGCTGCAAGAGAGTCAGCTGCCATCACTTGCATTTAGCTGAGACTCAGAGGTAGTTAGGGGAATAGAAAAGCTTTATAGTAAAAAGCAGAGAGGCTCAGGTATGTCCTGATTAAAAGTTGTTTTCATGTTGAAGGTGGAAGTGGGTGAACAAGAAGCGGTTCATTTTATGTGCTTGGTTTGGAGAATATATTTGGTTTTCTCTGGTAGGTCCTCAGCTGGAATCTAGGGCAAAAATTAGGAAAGGTGGCAGATGTCGACCAAATCCTAACTGTTCTGGGCTGATAGCTGTGGAGGATGTGGCTTGGCTTTCCAGACCGGTTGCCGCAGAGGTTGTGGGTCAGGGTTCTATTGTCATGTGTGGTCTGGTCATGGTCCACTTGTATATGTAGTCTCACACTAACTTCCTTGTATAGTGTAAAATGATAACTATAAATCTAAAAAACTCCAAATGAGGTGTGCCTAGGTGGCTCATTCGGTTCAGCACCTGACTCTTGAACTCTTGATTTCAGCTCCAGTCATGATCTCAGGCTCCTGAGGTCAAGCCCTGCATCATGTCTTCACTGAGAATGGAGCCTGATTGAAATATTCATATTCTCTCTCTCTCTCTCCCCCCCTCCCCCTCCCCCTCCCTCTTCCCTGCCCCTCCCCCAAAGCTCTAAATAAATAAGAAGAAATTCAAACAAAAAAGACTCTTTGTCACCAAGAATTTGGGGTCCCATCCCCTATTTTTTGGGTGCTGAAGATTAATTTTTGCTGGGAATGCTCCGTAAACTGGATTCTGTGTTGTGGAAGTCATATGTAGAAAATGAAGTTCAAATATGTTAACCAACCTGATGAAAGCTACACAACTAGTAGATTGGGGGTGGAGGACTCTTACAAAAACCTTAATCCAAACCCTACAACCATTATCTAGAAGAAGGAATGGAAGAATGCACACAGTACTTTAATTTTAACTTCCCTCTGGAATCCAACTTCTAAGCTATTTTTGTAAGCATAAGTCACACACACACAAAATTAGTTTATCTCAGATAACAGACTCATATTAGTTATTTGAAGAGTGTTTTCCATCCCTCAGGAGGTTTATATAATTGGATATTACTTGCATATTAACAAATTAACAGGAGCAAAGGAATTGCATATTAAGAGATAGTCCTATCAAGTACAGCAGTTTAATGAAAAGTTATCTTATAACTGTTCCATAATAGAACTTTGTTGCTTTTAAATAGCTGGTACTACTCTTTCATCTATTCATTCATCTGTCCATCAAATATTTAGCTTCTAACATGTTTTAGATATGGTGTTGGTAACTGAGATTAAAAGCAAATAAGCGAAGTATGGCATGTAAGAGGTTTAGATTTTTCTAGATGTTAAAATAGAATTTTCAAGAAAAATCATGAGTCATATGGATATGAAAAGATTATACTGTTAAAGATTTTATTTAACTTATTTTTTTAAAGATTTTATTTATTTATTTGACAGAGAGAAATCACAAGTAGGCAGAGGCAGGCAGAGAGAGAGGAGGAGGCATGCTCCCTGCTGAGCAGAGAGCCCCATCCCAAGACTCTAAGATCATGACCTGAGCCAAAGGCAGAGGCTTAACCCACTGAGTCACCCAGGCACCCTCCCTTCATTTAACTTATTAATGAGGAAACTGGCCAGATGTTACAACCAGCTCAAAAGTTATTCTAGAGAACAGACAAATATTTGTTTCAGAAATACTGAATTGACTATGCAAATGGGAGATAAAACTAGTTTTCCCTGAGAGCAAATCTGCCAATACAGAATTCATTTGCAGTCTACAGACAAGAAGTATTTTGAATTTTTATTGGTTATCTACAATTTACAGTTGTGAAATAGCTCCCATAGATTCAGAATAAGATAACCAAGGACAGGATGCTTTAAATAGTGCATAGTTTTCAAACTAAATAAATAAATAGTGCACAGTTTTCTACTGAAGCCTAATTTTGTCTTTGCACTGCAAAGACAAACATTGAGCACCAGTAGTACGCATTGCTATCTGGCCCTTCAGTGTTCTCTCCCAATCCTCCCTGCTAACAGAACCTGGATTTGTTTAGGCAAGTGAAGAGTTCCCTACTCCTGTTCCCATGAACTAATGATGCTCCATCATCCATCTTGGCCATTGATTACTTTGGAACTGTCTTCAGTTTTGAACATGTTAGGGGAAGTTTTCTATGTGGAATTTCTAGGACTGAATATGCTTTCCTGATAAAAATATTTAGTGGCAGCTAGCATAGCCCTTCCTCTTTCCCATTCCTCTTTTTGTCTGGAATGTAAATGTAATTACTAGAATTCAGCAGCCATCTTGTGGCCAAGGGACCAGCATAAAAAAACCCAATAATAATAGATGTATTAGAGTTCTCAGGATGCTATAACAAAGTACCATAAGTTGAGTGGCTTAAACAACAGACATTTATTTCTCACAGTTGTTTGGAAGTCCAAGATCAAGGTGCCAAGGGGTATGGTTCCTGGTGAAAGTTCTCTTCCTGGCTTGCACACAGCCAGTTTCTCACTGCGTTCTCATTTGGTGGAGAAAGAAAGCAAGCTCTCCTCTTAGCAGGACATTAATCTCATCATGAAAGCCCTCCCCTTTTCATCTCACCTAAACCTAATTACCTTCCAAAGTCCCCATCTCCAAATAGTATCACATTGTAGGTTAGAACTTCAATTTGTTAATTTTGGAGAAAACCAATTCAGTCCAAAATAATACCTAATGCTTACATAGTATTTACTGTGTGCCAGGGATTTTAAGTGCTTTACTTATATTGGCCCTTTTAATTATTGTGGTTACCCTGAGCCCAGGTAGTTTAATTATTTTATAAACAAAAAGATTGATGACATGGCTCGTCCAAAGTCATGTGGCTAGTCAGGATTTGAACCAAGGCTATCTGGTGGCAGAAGCTGTGGTCATAACCATTATGCGATCCTGCTCTCTATGAAGAATCACAGAGACATTGGCCCATTTCCTTGAAGCTGCTGAACCAGTTATAGCAGCAATCTACTTCCAGTGTTGTGATTTTGTAAGACAATGAAACCTCTATCAATTTAAGCTGCAAATAATTAAATTAATGACTAGTACAGCCTTTCATCATTGAGTATCATTCTGCTGTAGTTTTTCTTTTTCTTTTTTTTTTTTTAGGTTTTTAGAGACCACTTATCAGGTTAAGGGAGTCTCCTTCTTTTCCTAACTTGCTAAAAAACTAAATCATAAAAATTAGCTATAGAAAAAAAGTGAGTTTAGGATGATTATCTTCCTCCAGAGAGGATTTTGCTTGCTTCTGCAAGATTTCTGGGGCCACCAACTGCTGCATAGTGCCCTTGTGGAGAGATGAAATGACTACTCAGAGTCCAATAACTTGGAACAAAGAGAGGCCCAAAGGGCTGCACTGCCAGGCACAGGCAAGAAGAGGTGAGGCCCAGATTCTCGGTGGACTCTCAGTTTTGTTATTGTCTGGCAGAATGTAAAGTATGCAGAAGCAGGGAGGTAAAAACAACTCAAGAAAGCAGTCACATGAGAGTCAGCAGGGCCCTGTATCTGTGACTATTAGGACAGCTCCTAGTGAGGCATTAACTGGGGGGCTGCCAGGAATGGGAGAACTGACCTCAGCAGGCCCAGCTATCTTTTCCACCATTGCTGTTTTTTGCAGGTACTATTTTTAGCACAGACCGATGGTGGGAATAAGTGTCTTTTGCTGCTTGTATAGAGCAGTTGCCATTTATGCATGTTCCTCTTCTTACTGTCTCTTACCCACTGAGGTCCTGCTCTCCCACAACCAACAATATGACCACCCTAATCCACCCTTATATCGGCCTTTTAATTATTGTGGTTACCCTGAGACCAGGTATGATTTTAATTATTTTATAAACAAAAAGACTGATGACATGGCTCGTCCAAGGTCATGTGGCTAGGAAATCATGGAGTCAGGATTTGAACCAAGGCTATCTGGTGGCAGAAGCTGTGGTCGTAACCATTATGTGATCCTGCTTTCTATGAAGAATCACAGAGATTGATCTTTTCTGGGTCTCCAAGAAGATATGGCTGGCTAACTTCTGGTTTACTCTGAGTTCTGGGATATAACATTCAGGGTACATACTAAAGCATGAGGTTGATTTTACTCCAAGTTTTGGCACCCCAGCCCTGGGAGGTTATCACATGTGCTGTTCTCATCTCTTTTCTGGAATTATTGGTGCCCGCAGACTAAGAGGTCTTAATACCACACTCACATCTCTGCATTTCAACATCTCCTGGATCTTGCCTTATTTACTATTTACAGTTCTTAGCTCTTCAGTTTCCTCAAGAAGATTCTATTTAAAAGTTCCCACACTTCTAATTGATCTGAGAAGAAAGGTTGTCTGAAGTACCATTATTGGAAACATAAGTTCTTTTTAACCTAAATTTTAGCTGTCTTGATGTTTGCACATTTTCATTATGAGGTCATCATTTTCTTTCATATTATAGTAACAGAGTTGAAAGTTGCATCCCCTGTTCTAGGCAAAACCTCCCACAATGTTCCTGTAAGGTTTGAGGGTGGGAAGGCTTCTAATTTTCTGGGTTTTTTGTTTGTTTGTTTTCTTTATGACAATCTGCATCCCTGCTGTCACATAGCCTAGCAATGGTTCTCACGTTGCTCCTGGCATGGAATATAATATCCCTTACTTCATCCTCCAGAAGTCTATAGTGGAAAAGCTTTGGGTGCCATCATTTACTACCAAAGCTTTGAGATAATAGAAAAAGATCCACCAAAGCATGGCAAACTTAAACCAACATGGTTTACCAGTAGACTTGAGCATCTTTAAAGTTTTTTAATTCTCCCTTCCACGTAAAATTTCTCCTTTGTCTTTCTCCTCAGCTATCTTTTTCCACCCCACTCTACTCTTCATCTCCTTCCTCTCTCCAACCTCATAGATTGCCACATTAGTTGGCTCCTGCACTTCTTCCCACAGTGGTGTGGTTGCTTGTCTTCTCTTTTTCTAAACCTGCCAGTCCCCAATCTCCAAAATCCATTGCTAATGGAGAGAAGTTTCAGTCTCTCTCTGATCAGTATTTTAAACTAAGCTCAGGTCCAACCTCATATTAAAAGATAATTTCAGAAAATGGCAAAATTGTAACTCCCTTACAGATATAAAAATGAACACATTTTAAAGATTTTCATTAATTCACATAATATAAGGGCAGTGGTTCAGGAGAAATGTCAAAAAGTACAAACATATAAAGGGATTGAATTGCACATGGAGGTAAAATGGATTTTCCAAAATGCAGAAGTCAATGGAGACTCTACTGGACATGACAGAGTTTGTATATCCATCAGTTACTTGCAACTTAAAAAGAGGTGCAGAATAGCTCAAAGATAATGAAAGGCTTGGAACCAGACTTCCCATAAGGGTGTGCTATGGACAGTGTGCTTCAACAAAATATTATTTTTCCTCTGTATTTAGCATATCCAAAAATGCATTAAGAGGCATGCACTGCTAAACAAAAAGTCACCAAGGCTTGGAATCCTCCCTTTGAGAATCAAAGCCCTCACCAGTGCTCTTAAAATCACACTGAGTGCTCTTAAATTATTTTTTAATTTTTAATTTAAATTTTAATTTATTTTTTTATTTTTTAAAAAAATTATTTTTTTAATTCTTAAATTAAAATTTTTAATTTAAAAATTAAATTTTCTTTACTATTATCAAACTGGGAGATAGTTTCTGAACATCAAAGAAAGCAATGTTGATTTGGATACTTACCTCCAGTGAAGCCTCACAAGGGTTATTTCTTCTATTATGTCTCATGTGAATTGTGTGAAATATGGCATTTATCTCTTCTCATTACCACCTGAGTGAGTTGTTTGTTGATATCCTGGCTATGGTGTCCTTCACCATCAGTGATTCATCTCAACTTATTAAATGTTGGCATAGATGATATTAATAGCCAAGGGTCAAGACTTAATTTCTGTCATCTGAAGAGGATATTTCAGCATCTAAAGCAATAATAATGGGATTGCATGATGTCAGAACCAGAGAAACTGTAGAAATTATCTGATTCAATATTGTATTTTACAGATGAGGAAGGGTGCCCAAGAGGGGAAGAGACTTGAGAATGAAGGCCATGTTAAGGGCCAGTGGCACAAGGGGAGCTAGCACCCAGGAATGCCAGGCTGACATTGTTTGCTTTGCCTTTTGGCTGTTGAATCTGAACCAGTCACTGTAGTCCCTTTGATACCCTCCTGTAGTCCTCTGTCTTCCCCACCACAAGAACGTTGTCCCTACTACTAATGTTCCTGATGCTTAATTCTCATGGATTTGCATGCTAATTCCTAGTTAAATAAGGCATTGATAACGGATGAAGCCCTAATTCTAGACTATTTTGCCTTGGATATGAGTCTTGAAAAGTCTATCAGAATTAAAAATAATAATAATGAATTTCTTATGGTGAAATGACAGTTTTTGTGGAGAATTTAAAACATGCCTGTACATTTGACAAAATACAACATCCGTTCCTGATCAAAACTCTTCAAAGTATAGGGATAGAGGGAACATTTCTCAACTTCATAAAATCTATCTATGAAAAACCCACAGCGAATATCATCCTCAATGGGG
>PITA01013281.1:10677-58320 GCA_004023965.1 Spilogale gracilis
AAGGATGCCCACTCTCACCACTACTGTTCAACATAGTGTTAGAAGTCCTAGCAACAGCAATCAGACAACAGAAAGAAATAAAAGGTATTCGGATTGGCAAAGAGGAAGTCAAACTCTCTCTCTTTGCAGATGACATGATACTCTATGTGGAAAACCCAAAAGACTCTACCCCCAAACTACTAGAACTCATACAACAATTTGGTAATGTGGCAGGATACAAAATCAATGCGCAGAAATCAGTTGCATTCTTATACACTAACAACAAAAAAATAGAAAGGGAAATCAGAGAATCGATTCCGTTTACTATAGCACCAAAAACTATAAGATACTTAGGAGTAAACCTAACCAAAGAAGTCAAGGATCTATACTCGAGGAACTACAGAACACTCATGAAAGAAATTGAAGAAGACACAAAAAGATGGAAGAGCATTCCATGCTCATGGATCGGAAGAATAAACATTGTCAAAATGTCTATACTGCCCAAAGCAATCTATACTTTCAATGCCATTCCGATCAAAATTCCACCAACATTCTTCAAAACGTTAGAACAAACAATCCTAAAATTTATATGGAACCAAAAAAGACCCTGAATTGCCAACCTCATGAAGAAGAAAAGCAAAGCTGGGGGCATCTCATTACCTGACTTCAGGCTTTATTACAAAGCCGTGATTAATAAAAAATAATTAAAAAAAAATAAAACATGCCTGTAATTCTTTGATATTCCAGTCACCAAGAGGTGGAGTTTTAAATTCTTTTTTTTTTTTAAGATTTTATTTATTTATTTGACAGAGAGAGAGATCACAAATAAACAGAGAGGCAGTCAGAGAACAGGGGAAGCAGGCTCCCCATTGAGCAGAGAGCCCGATGTGGGACTGGATCTCAGGACCCTGAGATCATGACCTGAGCTGAAGGCAGAGGCTTAACCCTCTGAGCCACCCAGGTGCCCAAGAGGTGGAGTTTAATTTCTCTTTCTTGAATATGCTTTCAGTGATTCAGATTTCCTGAAGATTAGAATGTACTCAGAGTGACTCTTCTGACTTCTGCTGGGTCCTCAAAAGTCATAAGACTTCTGCCTAGCTTTCTCTTGGGAAATGTGCTTGCGCAGGTCAGAGCACCCAAGGAAGAAGTCAGCTACCCTGATTGCCATGCTAGAAAGACCATCTGGAGAGACCACACAGAGAGATATTTCTGGGGCACCCTGAGTCCTCCTGCATACAGACATTTGAATCTTCCAAAGGACATGAGCAAAAAAATGTTCAAAATGACACAAATTCCAAGCAAGAACTGCCTGACTAAGTCTGGTCAACAGCCAGAACTGTGAAAGGTAGCAATAATAAATAGCCATTGTAGTTTAGCTTGTGATGGCTTATTATACATCATTTAGATCACCAGAGCAGCCCCTTTGAGAAACAGTGAAATATTTAGGTCCTGAAAATTTCTGTCTAGTCCTAAAGAAGATTGTTAAGGTATGGAGGAGTCTCTAGTTAACCAGCATGCTGTTCCCATTTCTTCAGCTTGACTGCATATGTAAGAGCTCATTACAGTAATTCACTTTTCAACAGGAAAGATTGAAGTGATGATAAGACCCACTCACTAGGCATAGGTCCCTGTTTCCCATGGCAGACTTCTTTGACAGTGAAGCCATTTTCTTCATTGTTTGGTGGAGCACGATACAGGAGTAATATAATGAAATAGAGCATACTTGCTGGTGAAATCCCCACCCAACACAGTTCCGTGCACCTTGAAAAGCCAAAGATGATCAAATTTTTGCTATAAAACACATTGATCATTTTGCAGATGTTAAACTGGTTCAGGGAGATGAAATGATTTTTTTGAGGCCTCCCCGTATTTTTGCGGCATGTGGTTTTGAATGCTTAGAGCTTTCTTGTTTATCTCCCATTGGACTTCAAAGGTTCAGTTCTCTGCCTTTTAAGGATCCCGAGAAGCTAAAACCAGCAGGAAGGGGCGCCTGGGTGGCTCATTCGGTTCATTCGGTTAAGCGTCTGCTTTCGACTCAGGTCATGATCCCATGGTCCTGGCATCCAGCCCTGAGTTAGGCTTCTTATTCAGTGGGGAGCCTGCTGCTCCCACCCCTTCTGCCTGCTGTTCTCCCTGCTTGTGCTCACTCTCTCTGTCAAATAAATGAAAGTCTTTAAACATACAAAAATATCAAAGATAAAATTCATTAAATTATTTAAAATAACAGACTTCAAATCTCCTTTTAAAAATGGATTTTAGATTGTAAAAACATCAGTGACAGTGGAAGGTATCAATGTTTGTTTGCTTCTTTCTTCATTCTTTGACCAGATGTTTATTTTATAGACATTTGCAAGCAAGCACTTCAGTATTGGATCTCCCCCTTACAGAAAGTGCCTAGACCTGTATTAGGAACTGAAAAGCTCCAGTGCTGAGTGAGAATTCAGAAAACAAGGGAAAATAATCCTTATAGTAATGTTTTAATAAGAAAAAAAAAAAACCTGACAAGTGCCTTTAAATATAATAAGAAGCCAGACTCCAGTCTGAAGCAACATTACCATTATATTTCATTGCAATTACATCTCCATAACCAGATGATAAATAGTACCAGTCCTCAACAAAATTATGAGTTCTGTCTTTATTAGTCTCCATATCCTCTTTGTGCACCTTTGTTCTTTTATCTCTCTTCCCTTACATTTCAAGCCTCCAAAGCATCCTATTCTTGTCACCTACCTTCTCTGTCATTCTGATTATCTCCTGAATATCCATTTCTTCCTCTTCTGTGTCTAACAACTTCATTATATGAGTGACAATGATATATACCCAGCTTCAGGAGGGCCCTATTTTCTATTAGGTTAGTTAAACCTAATCAGCTTCAGGATGACCTTAAATTAGCTAACATCACTGAATCTTTGAGACACAAGGGTAAGTTTAGTGTTTGTTGGAAGAAGCCCTTCTTTCCCCACAACTGAGAGCAAGATGTAGTACAGTTAATTTTAGCACTCCTTTCATAAAAGCAGCTAGTAGATGAGACCAATACACTGAAAAGAAGAGTCAAGAAAATCATGAGAAACCAAGACAGAGCCCTGATCAGACAACTCCCGAAGGCCACCCTAATCTTAACTATATGATCAGTTATTGCATTAGCTAGTTAGACTGTGTTTTCTCTTCCTAACAACCACACATATCCTAAAAAATCAATGATAGTATCACATCTCTTCCCTTACAAGGTCCGGTGGAGCTTCCATTTTTGGTAATATGGTAGAGTGCATTGTTTGGACCAACTTTTTGAGTGAAATCAACTAAAAATGCCAAATAACCTATTAGAAACATCTTAAAAGCACCAAACAGATGATAAAGTGGTAAGAAACTACTAGGACAAATCTCATTGAAGTCTATAACCTGAGCATTCAAGCTGCTTTTGTCTTAAGGACATTGCAAAAAAAAGGCAAAACTGATGCAAAATATGAACTTCAAAGCCCAGGCCTCCTTTACGGTGAATGTCTAATAGGAGACTCTACCTCTTTAAACACGGTACCCCCTAAACTTCTCCCTTAAAGTAAGGAAGAACCAGAAATAAATTGGGAAATTGTAAGAATATTTGCCTTGACTTTGAACAGAATGGGAATATGAGAGTCACAGAGAAGCTGGGACCATAGTGGGGCCTCATTTGTACCCGCAGCCCAAATTACCATCATTTGGATTATCCCCTCCCAAAAAAAACAAAAAGAAATTTTTGCAGATTTCTAGATAAAATGGAATAATAAGACAGACAGCAGGAGCATTTGTGAAGAAAGTGGTTTCTGACCTGAGCATAAAGAACGAGTGGTGGTGGAGAGCTTTTCATGGAGAAATGACTCCATGTGGGCTCACCTGATGTGGCCAATCAGGAGATGCATCTAGTTTGTGATGAAAATCTCTTTTGTCAAATTTGCTGGCCTTTGCCTATTTCTTATGACTCAAAGAGGATGAATGAGAACATCAGAAGAAGTTGGGGAAGGTATATCAGGAACATGATGTCCCCAGCAGGGTTGCAGTGTTTTGAGAGCTTTTCTTTTGGAATTTGGGATAGAGAAAAAGATTTGAGTCCTGATGGTATTGAATTTTACCTCAGCTTTATGCTCCCACCTTTCTGTGTTCTGGGAAATGTTTGACCCAAAATGATTAGTTTGTCCTAAAAAAGGTAAGACCAGCCTTCATTCTCTCCTGACTCCCATAGACTTACAGATGACATGGATGACTCCTGTCTACCGACCTCTAGAAATCATCAGGGCCCTTCCTTGTGATTAAAATGTTTATCATTTAAATGTTCATTAATGGTGAACATTTCTCCTATTGCAATAGCCTGAATAAAATCATCTTTTAGGTATCCGGTTACTTTGTTCTTTCACAGGTGATAGACTGGCTATACAATGCTTATGAATGAACAATATTTGGAGTTTTAAAACATTTCAAGATTTTCCCAGAACAGTCTCAAAGCTGGGAACAAAGTCCCATCTTGCCTAGATGAGAAAGGATCTATTTGCTAGAGGTAGGCCAATCTAATCAGGAGAACAAATCTTTCATCAAACCTATATTTCTGTTAGTAAGGAGAGTATTAAGGAAAACAAATGAGGGCTCCTGGGTGGCTCAGTGGGTTAAAGCCTCTGCTTTGGGCTCGGGTCATGATCTCTGGGTCCTGGCACAGAGCCCCACATCAGGCTCCCTGCTCAGTGGGGAGCCTGCTTCCTCCTCTCTCTCTGCCTGCCTCTCTGCCTACTTGTGATCTCTCTCTGTCAAATAAATAAATAAAATCTTTAAAAAGAAAAAAGGAAAAAGCAAAACAAATGAGAAGGAAATGAATATAAGACATAAATTGGAAAGTAAGTGAATGCCTGGCTCTGGGGCTAGCTAGCTGTGTGGTTTGGGGTGAGCTTGGTGACGTCACTGTTCCCATTGGATACCTTTTTACTCTTCCAGCGAAATCTTGGCCATCACTCAAGCCACACATCTTATTTTAGGCTTGTTCTGTGTTAGCCGGTATATCTGGTTCTAGTCCAGGGCCCTCTCGATTTCTCCCTCTTAGTGATCACTGTAAGCTGATTTGCCATTGAAACCTGTACAATCACAAGAAATTATTTCAAGTTTAATTTGTGAATGCAGAGACGTGGAAACAGGGACTTATCCAGAATGACCTTATAGTAACTTGGTTTTTGTTCTTGACAGAGACAAGATGGGTAAGTCAGAGATATGTGGTAGAAGCAGGGCTCTTCCCTCATTAAGGCATTTGGCAAATTGTACTCATTGTGGATGAGAGAAAGATGTAAGGATGGATCATAACAAACTCAGGTAGTGTGAACTAATAATAAATATGCTGAAAGGATATCAATGTAGAAAAAAACTTTCAATGGAAAACTATGCATTATCCACATATAGCAACTCTGTATTGTCTACAAATGACACAGCCCTTCTGAGTTATCAGATTCTAGTCTTAATTATTGTCTTTCAGCTCTTTTATGACTCTAATTTACTATACATGCAAATTCTGTCTTGTCCAGTAGAGTTTTGAGTAATTTCCCTCTGGTGGAAACATCAGTTTTGCTTCCATGTACAATTCAGTTCCTTTACTCTCAGTATATATTTCTCCTCTTAATCTTTCTTTGAGTTGTTTATAACATCTGCCTGATTCTCTCACTAAATGAGTAAAACATAATCTTTTAATACATGTTCATTTTTTATCATTTTGAGAGTCTTAATTTTACCTTGTTTCAGCAAAAATGAGAACTGGGAGCATTGATATATATATTATACAATACTGGGACCAGGAATACTTTCTTGTGTCTGTAGTCAACTAGCTATGCCAGAAAACAACCTGCTCCTGGAACATAATTAAAATCGCTTATTTAGTCAGGTGAACAGATTTGCTTTTCAAGCCTCCCTTGAAGACCCTTAACCCACTAGCCCACTGACTGAAAGCTATTAACATCACAAACTACCCATCTACATCAGAACCCTGCCAAAGTGGGCTTCAAATAATCCAGCCCAGGCACTAAAAACCCCAGAAGTACCCTTCCCTAAGTTCCTCCTTTTGACCAACCACTGGTTCTGTTAAAGAAAGATGCTTACCCTTGGTGTCTTAAGTTTAAAAGCTCTCGTTCACCTAAGTAACAGATATTCTTGGTAGTCTGTGTGGGTGTGTATGGTAAAGTGATTGACAATGGGAATTATAATTATCAACTGCTTCTATAAAAATGACATAGACTAAGTGCTCAATTTGGGATTATGTAATCATATTGTTTTTTTGAGGGTTTTTTGTTTGTTTGTTTGTTTTTGTTTTTTAGGAAAAGTCAGGTCAGGTCTGTACTCCATGCTAGAGATCCAGATCAGGATCTGCCAACATGTAGCAGAGTGTTACATATATACATATATTAGGTGCCCAAAAAAGTATTTGAAAGTATTTGCAAATGGTAAGAGATCATTTTTTCCTAAAAACCCAATAAATTGAAAATAAATTTAAATAAAAGAAAACATCAGATGTAGCTACAGGTTTGTATGAATAAAAAGAAAGGTACGTGTTATACCTGCAAATATTCATTATATTTAAATATGCCGAGAAAATAAAATATTGTTCATTTATTTCTTTCTAACTAAAATGATCTGATATTTCTCTTGAGTACCCCAAATTCTTTTCTTTCCAATACTAATTCCAGTGTTTCTATGTCCCCCTTTCCCCCATCTAAGAGTCCCAACTATAGAGGAGGGAAACTGAGGCATCTGGGGCTTTATGTCTTCAATCTTTTTATTGTCTTTCCACAGTTACCAGAGCTCAGAAATCTTTGCTTCTACTTCTTATCTACCCAGTACTTCCCTAATGTAAAATCTAAAACAAATTCAAAGCAAAGTGTGTGCAAGGACTTTTCTAGAATACACATGTACAAAATATTTGAGAAAATAAATTCTCAGATAATTTAGGTAATAAATTACCTAAAATTTCTTTTATGTGCTCTTCAAATTTTATTGGCCTGAGGAAGCTCCATGATTTAGTTTCCATGTCATCTCTCACAGTCTCCTCCTCTCATTTTAACAAAGCAAACTATTCATTTCGCCACCAGTAATCTCTCCATGGCCTCTGGGCATGAATCACTGCAGCACATTGAACTAAGAGAGGATTACAACTGATTGAAGCCAGACAAACTAGGACACCTACAACTACAGAGAGATTAAACATAGCCTATCTCCTAGCTAGATAATATAAAGTCTCTCACCAGCTCAAAATACTTGAGGAAAGGAGGAAAAGAGAGGATTATTTGTTGATTAATGAATATCTGCATAAAAACATTGAAAAAAAACTAAATTCCTTCTGTGATTCAGGCACTTCGCTTAAATTATTATAATCCCACAATAATTCTCCATGTAGCCCTCATTTTACAAATCAGAAAAATGAAGCTGGAAAGCTGAAGACGTAAGGCCGGAAATTGGTAGGGCTCCCAGCCCAGAACAGCAGGCTAACCCCACCAGAGCAAGCTGCCACTCCTGCCCAGGGCTTTCCTCGCGTGGGAAGTGGAGGGAAGAAGCAAATGAACCCAGAAACTCTGAGCTTCCTTTCATAAGCTGGATACAAAGTCCTTATGAATTTCAACCAGTTTCTGCAAGAGCCAGTGAGAAAAGAATGTATGTAGTTAAGGAATAGCAATAGAGACACAAAGAAGACCTTCATTCAGAACATTTCTGGCATTGATCTGCTTCCTAACGGAATGAATGTAACACTGGGCTCAGGTGTTAAACAGGTGTAGCACTAGAGGAAGAATCTAGAGACCACTCAACTGCCCTAGTAGGCCTCGCTGACATGGTACAAATTATCGTATACAGACTGCCCTGGTGACAGAAAATATGCAAATGGTTTATGCATATGACTATTTATAGGCATATACAAAGCTTTATATGAGTAAAAAATTTTATTTTTTTTAAAGTGCCAGAATCTTCCAAAACTCTTTTTAGCTTCTGCTCAAGTCCTAAAAGCTCTACATTATTTTTGTAATGTTTATGTCTCTTCGGTTATTAATAGTTTGTTCTTGATCTTGGAAAAAAATTGAAAATAAGGTAAAATTCAAAGAAGAAAATAAAATCCTTGATGATTTCATTACCCATAGTTAATCACTGACAATTTTATGACCTCTTTTTTTTCTTTCTTTCTATGTAGGTATATATGTATATATATTTAGAATTATATCATATATTAATGTATATGGATATATATTTATAAATATATATATACATGTTTTTACTTTCTCTTTTTTGTCTTTAAAATTATATTTTGAGCATTCCCTCATATTCTAAGAAGATACTATTTTTAATGACTATGTAATATTCTAGTATGTGCTTATATCACAATTCAGATGACCAAAATTCCATTACTGGACATTATAAAATTCTTCCATTTGTTAGTGTTATAAATAATGGGAAGAATCAACACTCTTTAAAGCCCCCCTTTTTTTAATTGAAAAAACATTGAAAAAATCAGTAGCAAATTTTGTAATTATGGAAATGTTTTATCTGCATTGTCCACTAATCACTAACCTCATGTGGATGTTGAGTTTATGCTATGTGGTTAGTGCAACTGAGGAAGGAACTGAATTTTTCATTTATTTAATTTTAATACATTTAAATTTAAGTACTCACATGTGACCCTACTGGTCAAAGCCCAACTTGAATTTAGGGTGCTGCTTTAGGTTATTTGCTGATATGCAGGAATACCCCCATCTTGTGGCCATCTAGAATATTGCCTTTAAAATTGTTTGAAACCAAGGTGTATTTGCAACTATAAGCAGAATTTGTAATTTTTACTTCATGATGTTCCTGGATCACAAGAGTACACCTAATAGTTTATATAAAGTAACTGCAAATTTAAAGATTGACATTGCTGAAGCACAGTAGGTTCTCAGAGTGAACGAAGTCACATTGGGACAGTTAGTGTCTTGACAAATCCTGAGAATAGGCATATAGGCTTCGCCATTTAGGATAGTCACTTGGTTGATCTTTTTAATGAACAGCTTAAATCTCTAGGAGTTACTGACACATAAAATTAGGCCCTTTATTTGTTTTGCTATTCAAAAGTCATCTTTAAAATATTATTTAAAACTTTTTATTCTCCTAGCAGCTTTCCGTTTGTCTTCGCATAACGTCTGCTGATATTTCTGTTCTACAGATCCACTCAGCATTTTTGTTATAGAGTCCATATTGTAAATTCTAGTCTTTTTGTCCTATGTCTTCAGTTGAGTCAACTCTTATTCCTTCCTCTATATCTGGTATGCAGTTCTCAAAATTGGCCTGATATATGTGTATGTATATATATAAACATATATACATATATATTTATGTGTCTTTTGAATATATAAATCATTGGTGATTTAAAGAGGAGCAAAATTAAGATCCAACTTAACCCCAAATACGTTTCTAACTAATTAAAGATAGACTATGAAGGAAAAAACAAGTAAAGACAAAAACATCAGCTTTATTACTGATAGAAGTATTTTTTTAAGTTTTATTTCAATTCCAGTTAGTTACCATACAATGTTATATTAGTTTCAGATGTACAATATAGTGATTTAACATTCCATACAACATCAGGTGCTCATCACAGGTGTACTCCTTAATCCCCATCACCTGTTTTACACATTTCCTCCCCTCCCACCTAGCTCCCCTCTGGTAGCCATCAGTGTGTTCTCTATAGTTAAGAGTCTGTTTCTTGATTTGTATCCCTATCTTTCTCTTTTTCTTCCCTTTGTTCATTTGTTTCTTAAATTCCATATATGAGTAAGATTATATGTTATTTGTCTTTCTCGGACTGACTTATTTTTCTTAGCATTATACTGTCTGGCTCCATCTATCTCATTGCAAATGGCAAGATTTCATTCTTTTTATGACTGAATAATATTCCTTCATGTATTTGATGTATATGATCTATATATGATATACCACATCTTCTTTATCCATATCTAATGAATAAATAATACTTTCATATCTTGGTTATTATAAATAATGCTGCTATAAACATAAAGATGCATGTATCCCTTTGAATCAGGTTTTTTTTTATTATTATTTGGGTAAATATCCAGTAGTGTGGTTGCTGGATTGTAGGGTAATTCTATTTTTAATTTTTTGAAGAAACTCTGTACTGTTTTCTACAGTGGCTGCGCCAGTTTGCTGAAAGAAGTATTTTTTTAATACGATTTTGTGGTATGACATTGATGGAAATTCTAATATTGAACTTCAGAATTAGACTTTTCTAACTACTCACAAGCTCTGGAAAACCATGGGCCTTGTTCAGCGGCGGGTCCTTATTAAGAATTATAGGGGCACATATGAGCAGCTGGCCCCAGGGAGAAGAGATGGCTGGAGAATGCAGGGAGGGTGGGAAGAAGAGAGTCTACTGTGAGCAGGGCAATTGTCTCCCACTCATAGTTATAATTCTACTTTGGAAGAAAGAACTAAAGCCTGGGAAGACCATTTATGGAAACTCTCTCCTCCTAACTACTGAAAGACTGAGAAAAAGTATTCACACTAATGGAAATGAATAAATGATATTCTAACATGATGTTGGTAAAATTTTAGCTGTTTAGTGAAGTAATTTCAGCTTCACCTGAGAGCTGTTGAGAAGAAAAATAGATATTTATCTCTCTTTGCACAGCTCTGCACATTATTGTTCATCTTTTCCAATCCGAACGGATCATACATTAGGTGAATGTAATAAATGATTCAAATACTGATGTCAGGCTTACTCCTCTCAACATGCTGCTTCAGTTTGCCTGGGAAACTTTGAAAACTCAGTTTGCCTGGGAGACTTCTAGTTCAAATAGAAAAGAATTAGCTCAAAAGCCATTATATTATAAAACTGTTTAAAAACCATCCAGTTATAATAGCAAGGAAAAAAATCAGTAACTGCATAATAGCACTATAGCAATAATAATAAGATACAACATCAAACAGAAATATTTTCTTCACAACAGCAATAAAAGTATAAAATTCTAATTGTAGGGGCACCTGGGTGGCTCAGTTGGTTAAGTGACTGCCTTCAGCTCAGGTCATGATCCTGGAGTCCCGGGATCGAGCCCCACATTCGGCTCCTTGCTCAGCGGGAAGCCTGCTTCTCCCTCTCTCACTCCCCTTGCTTGTGTTCCCTCTCTGGCTGTGTTTCTCTCTGTCAGATAAATAAATAAACTCTTAAAAATAAAATAAAATAATAAAATAAAATAAAATAAAATAATAAAATTCTAATTGTAGGATTTCACCCTAGGGATATACATGCCATTGTACATAATGGTTTATGATAGGGATATTCACAACATAAGTGTTTATAATCATCCTCATAAAATTACAGTGATAGATGTTTTTAAATGTGCTAACTTGGCAAAATTTTATAATTCTCTGACAATTTTGTATTGTCCTCAGCACTAAAGACTCACCAGTCCATGAAACAATAAATCTGAGAACTGAATCTGAAAATTAGAGAAAATCTAATTTTATTAGATCTACTAATATGTCATTCTAGGAATTGGTATTAGAGATAATAGTTTGTATCTATGTAGCTTGTAGGCAACCCAGCCAAAGATAATCTTCTCTAGTGAGAAGAGATGCCAGGAAATTCACTTTGACTGAGTCATTGAAGGTGAACACCCCATTTGCCACCATCAAATATCCCTGAGAATATTTGTGATCATTGAGGATAATCACTCTGAGAAATACAGGGTAATTGTTCAAAAAAGAGGATTCAGTCAGGTCTTTTCTATATCAAGAGATTAAATGAGAAAGCTGCCCAGCTCCTGGTATGGATCTCTGAGGAGAGAAGGGGATGAATCCCTATACCAGGACAGAGTTCTGAGAACAGGCTATGCATCACCCGTGAATACCAAGTTCAGAGATCCATAATATGAGAGTCAAAGCATGCTGCTTCTTGATTAAGCCTGGCACAGGATCAGGATTGTGAACCCAAACACTGCCTGTCAGGCATTATAAAGGTTTCTATCAGGCTGCTATAAAACTGAGAGACAAAAATGTTTGCCATGAAATGTGTGGTGCCAGATAAACTATTGCTGACAGTTGAGGTTGGCCCACAGGCAACCACACTGTGACCCTTGACTGAGATAAAGAGCTAATCCTTTTCAAAGGATCACAACTGACTTGGTAGGAATCTGGTCCGGACAGGCATTCTGTGTACTGGGCCTGCTGGTTCTGATGCATGGAGAAGACCAGTGTCAACAGTGACACCATGTGGCAGTGAAGAGCAGTGGCAGCGTGCCTTCATCCACCTCTCAGTAAAGACTGAATTTTCTATTACGGGGTGGGGGTGGGGGCGGCTTCAAAATTTAACCGTTAAGTAGTAGATAGAGCAATTTATGTACAGTGTATTTTTAGAACATTCATACATTTTCAGAGGCTCCTCTCATCCTCCTGCCTTCCCATTCCCCTCCCTCCCCTTCCCTCCTTCTCACCTTCCTCTCCTCCTCCCCTCCTCCCCTCCTCCCTAGCTCCCTTCCTCCCTTACCTCCTTCCTCCCTTCCTCCCTTTTTTCCTTCCTTCTTTCCTTCCTTCCTCCTCTCTCTATTAATCTATCCTTTTCCTTTCATTAGTTTGTGAACTATCTCACGGTATATTTTGAAATCTTTCGTCTCAGACTGGAGGTTTAGCAGATTGGGTACTATGTCTTCCTAACTACATGAAGTAGTTACTAAGAATGGGGAGTTTCATTTCCCTCATGGGTCTAAATTGCTTCCCTTTAGTACATGCTGTCAGTATATCTGTCAGTCAGAATGCACTCCAAAGATAGAACTCTTTCTGCCAACTGCCCCCATAGCCACCAATTATTTCTTTCCTTTCTATTCTCATACCCCACTTCCCCACACTCAGAAACATGAACGTAATATTGTTGACTGGTACATGAGCTAAACTGACAGTTGGTGGCACTGCTTCTCAACCAAAATTCCTAATGTATAAAAATAAGAAATTTTATCTCTTTATTCACCACAAGAGGTGATCTAAACTCTAAGGACTGGAGAATTGCTAGGGGGACAGATTTCTGAACCCAACCCCATAGAACAAATAGAGTAGGTCTTGAAATCTGCAGGTTTAGTATTCCAAGTGATTCCAATTCAGCTAGTACATAAATCACATTTTTTGAAGTAAAGATATAGGGTGACAGGGCTTTAAACTCAAGAATAGGATGTGATAAAAGTTTCCTTCAGACATATCTTTCTGAACTGAGAGGTTTGCCAAAGTCTTCAGTGATACTGTGCTTCTGTCGTATATACATATGGATATAGATATAGATAGATACAGATATAGATATGCATACCTATCTATATATAGAGAGAGAGATAAATATATAGGTGATATGCATATATGAAGACTTATGTCTACTGGTTGTCAGGCAATCTCAATTTTCTTAATGATTCTCTTTCCATTCATTCATGAGCAAGATCAAAATGAATATTAATTCCACCTAACCAGTAAACAACTGAGATTATTACATGTGTGTTTATTGACTTTATAACATTTAACATTCATTTATGAGCATTTTAAATCACATTGAAAACTAAAAAAAAATAAATTGCACTGAAAACCAAAACATTTTTATCACAAACATGCAAATATCTACCACCTAGATTTTGCAATAAATATTTTACGCTCTTTGTTTCATCAATTAACTATATACCTATGCATTCCTCTGTTTCCATCAATCTATCTTATTTTTTGATGTATCTATTAAAGTCCGATGTTGACCGCCTCCCCAAAGAGAAACTGAGGACACTCATGATAATGCAAATCACACAGCGAGGTTTATTTCTAGCTAGCTAGGGTCCAAGCATCTGCCCAGTGCATCGGGTTTCAGCAAGGACCCCCGAATGCAAGGGTCTAGGGGTTTATATGCATTTCAAACAGCAAGCATGAGTCACACAGTGATTTTCTTGGTTGGGTGAGATAACATTTTGAAACCCCCCCACACACACATTCCAGGAACTGAAGCAAGATGCACAAATGGTTTCTTGACTTTACTGCCCTCATTTGGTAAACACGGGCCTTGTAAAGGCATAAATCACCAGGGGGTCCTAGATATGTAGAGGCCTAAATCACCAGGGAGTTTCAGAGCCTGTTATGGCGGCCTTGAAGCTAAGCAGGCCCTAACAGTATCTTAGTTTAATATAGCTTGGAGACATCAGTACAAATACTTCACTATGGGTCTTACAAACTAGAGTTCAAGATGTGTTTATACTTTTTAACATAAAATTTCTATATGTGGGGGTGCTCAGTTGTTAAGCATCTGCCTTCAGCTCAGGTCATGATACTGGAGTCCCTGGACCAAGTCCCCGCATAGGGCTTCCTGCTCTGCGGGAAGCCTGCTTCTCCTTCTCTCACTCCCCTTGCCTGTGTTCCCTCTCTAGCTGTGTTTCTCTGTCAAATAAATAAAATCTTTAAAAAAAAATTCTGTATGTGAAATGCTTACATCTTTTGGATATTATTCAATGAGTTCAGACAACCTTATTTACCTGTGCAATCCAATTCCTTATCAACATGTAGAACACTTCCATCATCCCAGAAGTTCCCTCGTATGCTTCCCCATATGAGGAGATCCTCAACTGATTCTCTCAGAGACAGTCATTGTTCTAATTAATTTCTAGTATAACCCAGGTTTGCTTGTTCCAAAATTACACACAAATGAAAACATATATTAAGATTTTGTGTGTGTTATGTATGCATGTATGTGTAAGGCTTCTTTTGTTTAGTGTGTTTTTTGAGATCCATCCATGTTGTGAATATCAATAGTTGTTTTTTCTTTTGTATTACTAAGTAATATTACAATCCACAAATATAATAGTTTGTGTATCTACTGTATTTGATGGAAAACCAGGCTGTTTCTAACTTGGGACTATTATGAATAATTATGCTATGAACATTCAGGTGTAAATATTTTGTGGAAACATATTTTTATGTCTCTTGGATTAGTACCTTAAAGTAGAATTGCTAGGTCATAAAGCAGGACTATGTTTAGTTTTATTTAAAAGATGCCAGAATTTTTAATAAAGTAGTTCTCTCATCTTAACCATTTTGGTTTCCCATCAACAATAAATGAGAGTTCCAGTTGCTCCATATAACAATTGGCTCAGTAACAATTGGCATTTTCAGTCTTTTTAATTTTAGTCATTTGATATCTATCTAACAGCATCTTAGAATTTAACTGACCTAAATGTCGGCTTTTCTTTTGTTAATGAATGTTTTTATATTTAGAGCCATCCAAAAATAACTTCTAAAGACTTCTAAAAGTCTACTCTTATATGTAGAATTACACAGGTGTGTGAAAGGTGAAAGAGAAAAATAGCCCCTATCCTTAAAGAGCTTACATTCTGAACATCTACAACACGAGACAATAAAACACAAAGTCTGTGTGACTAAATTGAATACAAGGTGCAAGATTAGAAAAAAGATGGTCCTTTCAAGAGTCAATTGCCAAGGAAGTCTTTAAGCTGAAAATTGAAAAGTGAGGGCAATTTAGGTTATAAAATAAGATGAGTAATTAGGTTCGCATTCCACTGAAGAAAATAACCAGAATGAGGCCCTAAACTGAGGACAAGCAAGCAGTATGGAAAAGAGATGGAAATGCCCCAGCAACTCCATGTACAGACTTTTGCAGCATTCACTTAGGCTGTTGTGAATATGATACCACCATTAGAGCCCATGCCAAGATTTAGTTGTCTGGTCATTTTTCTTGCTACCAGCTTTCAATCAAATGACTTTTTATTTTATATCACAAAATTCAAACCCATATTTTAATGTACTAGTGAGATATAGAGCACTTGCCCTATGTGACAAATCAAATGGGTACCAAAGTCTTACATATGTTTTCTGTTATTTTGGACTGGGAAGCACCAAGGATAGCTCTTTACACATATGGCGGCAGCATTCTGAAATAAGGGCAATTTCATCTTCCCTCTTTTTAAAATGGGCTTGAAACTTGTCTCCATCAGCTTACATGCTATTTTTCATTGGGAGCATATATGTCAGAGCACAAGAGAAAATAAACTTCACAGTCAATCAGATACACCTGAGGTTATGGTCTGTCTCCTGAACAGCTTAGTTCCATATACCTCAGCTTCCTCATCTCTAAAATCAACATGATGGTAGAGCCCACCTCCTTGAGTTGTTGAGAGGATTACACAAGATAATACATGTTAAGTGCTTAGCACAGTCCCAGGCTCAATCAATATCAGTTATTTTTATTACTCTCTTTGATCACATTTGCCAATTTTTACCTGCTTCCTTACTCTGTTATTCTAGGTTTCAGGCATTAAATATGAAAGCATATACAGTGTATTTAGATGCCTGAATTTGCTGACAGATTTTCTGTATCTTCCAATGTAGCTTAATTAATATATGTTTCTCTCCTCTTTAAAAGAATAGTTCATTCATAGTTTTGAATATTTTAATATGAAATAAATAATCAAATACAACTTGCCTTATTAGAAGTCTGAAATATAATCAAAAGTCATGCCTGAAAAGAACATTGAATATGAAATACCAGGAAGAAGTTTCCCATATCATGATTGTGGTGGCAGCGCGCATGGGAATTTTTTTTTTAAATACAAATAACTTCATCTCTAGCAACAGGCTCTAATAAAATATGGATTTGTATTTAAGGGACTGCCATGGCCTTTAGTTAACTCTAAAAACAAACAGCTGCTCAGGTGGAGTGATCTGAGGGACTCTGGGACAAACTCTCCACTAAAAAATATCAAGCCTCAACCACCTGGCCTACACATTGCTTGAAGTTGCTGAGGAACTCTCTGTTAAAGTGAAAACACACCTGTGTCGGGACGGTGCTTGATCCGCCCCTCCCGCCATGCCCAAGCCACCAGAAAACTTTGGAGGTACTTGTGAATGTGAATGAAAGCCCCTCTGGGCTTTCCCTGCCCAGAATCCAGAAAGCCATGTACCCTGTAGATCAGGGCAATATGTCCTTTGTGTGCTTATTCAAGACATATAGTTCCATTCAATCCTCCTCCTGATAATCATTTCTCTGTATCTCTTACCTGTATTTCTTGATACCTGTGCCTCAATGGTCTCAACTTCTGTGAGTTTAAGCAATCACTCTGTACCCTGCAGTAACAATGCTAATCCTATCTCTAGGGCGGTTGCAAAAGCAGTTAAAGATTTAACTGCACCACCCAACTTCCTCACTTTTAAATAATAAAAGACTGGGGCCCCTGTCAGTCAAGAGAGACAAAGGCAGAGAGCCTGCAGACAGACTGAGAGACAGAGGCAGAGGGCCTGCAAGGAGGCCGCAAGAGAGCCTTAGAGGAGTGAGCAGGAGAGCTGGAAAACAGCGAGAGAGCCTGCAAAGAGAGATAGAAACAGAGAAGCAAAGAAAGCAGCAGAAAGAGAAGCAGACAGCGTAGAGAGACAGAAGAAGAGAGAGAAGTAGAGCAAGAGGGCCAAAGCCAGAGCTAGAGAGCTAGAGCTAGAAAGCCAATGCTAAAAAGCCAGAGCGTGCGGCTGAGCCTGCTGTTAAAGTCCGATGTCGACCGCCTCCCCAAAGAGAAACCGAGGATGCTCAGGATAATGCAAATCACACCGTGAGGTTTATTTCCAGCTAGCTAGGGTCCAAGCATCTGCCCGGCACAGCGGGTTTCAGCAAGGACCCTAAATGCAAGGGTCTAGGGGTTTATATACGTTTTAAACAGCAAGCAAGAGTTACACAGTAATTTTCCTGCTAGGGTGAGATAACATTGTTAGCCCCCTCCCCAGTTCCTGGACTGCTCACACATTTCCGGTACTGGGGCAAGGAAGCAAGATGCACAGATGGTTGCTTGACCAATCTGCCTCCATTTGGTTAACACAGGCCTTGTAAAGGCATCAATCACCAGGGGGTCTTAGATATGCAGAGGCCTAAGTCGCCAGGAAGTTCTGCCGGCCTTCAGGCTAAGCAGGCCCTAACACCTGCTTCATAGGTCTCTCTTGACTGACTTCAGGTCTGTCAGCTTGCACTAGATTTCCGTGTCCATGTCATTATTTCACCCACGGTTCGGGACCCACAACTCCGCCGAGGCTGGCTTCCTCGGCAGCAACTTGAGCCCTTCAGACCATAGAGTAAACTTATTAATCTGATGGATTGCCCACTGACCTTACGTGCAAGCTTTTGGTAGAGGATGAAAGGAAACGCCTTTGGATTTGTGGCAGTTCCCAAACAGCATAAATAAGTATTTTCATTTAGGCATAGCAAACATCATGGTACAATGTATATAATAGGGCTGGAGGTTGACGAGGGGAAGGACAGGGAATCAGAAGACCTGGATTTAAATTTTATTCTATAATTTGATGTGTGTGCAGACTCGGTCAACCTCCAAATTCCTGAAACATGTTTCCTTCCCTACACAATGGGGAAATTCGTTTCTGTTCTAAGTGATATTCAGGATATTAGTCAGAATTAAATGAGATAATATGCATAAACTCTGAATACAAAAATGCATCTGATCTAATACACAATGTTATTCTCTTTGTAACGATTGTTAATGTAGAATCTGTGTGAGAAAATGCCTATTGAAGGATTGAAATAGGTAAGCATAAGAAAGAATGTTTATGCAGTAATAATTTGACTTACCATAAGTTTAGTGTTCTAAGATTAGGTTTGACCAATCCAATCATTCCCCCATTTGGTCTTTACAATAACATGTGACTTAGGCAGGACAGGTATTTCTATCCCAGTTTTACAGATGAAAGTGTCAAAATCAACACACAAAAGTCATCCTGTGCAGAATCTTTTCTCTCTGTACCCTACTCCTGGGAGAATGACATGGTCAATGCCAAGAAGCTGACGCTTATAGAAAAATATAAGAAAAAAGAGTACTTTTCAATATTTGGACCAAAAGAAGAAAGAAGAATGCTTTGTTAATTGAAACTGCTAGGGTAGTATTGGCACACAACAGTTAGAAAGGGAAATTCTCAAACACTTTTTGCTTTTGTGTCCCCTTCCATGAGGGAGAGTAGTATTAAACTAGGGAAGCTGTAATATTCGACCAATAGGCTCAGTGAGGAGACTGAAAAGGAGACCCTCAATACTCTAAAGACTTTAGGTCTCCTGGTGCAGACAAATGATGTAGTCTAAAACAGAACACCAAACAGAAGTGGTAAGAGAGACAAGGTGTTACTATTAGACCAATCAGGTTCCTGAGGTGCAGCTTATCACAGGCTAACCCAAGTTTTTGAGCTTTTATTATTGTTGTTGGTAACATACTGCAAACTGGTTGGTTGATCAGGGGACAGAATTCTGTGACAATCCACCAGAAACTTTGTCACCTGTCATTCTTTGGATATCATGTCTCAGCCAATTATCGAGCTACCCTATTTATTTAATGTTCATAACTTCTGTCTCTATCTTGACTACAAGGATAAATCAAGAGGTTTTATCATATCTCAATAAAATATGATAATTTCATTGATCAACCAACTTTGGGCAATGTGATATCAAGCCTCCTTCTGGGGGAGGGAACATGGTAGAGATTGAGTTCAACCACTGAGGCAAAGAATCATCAATATTGCTTATGTAATAAAATCTCAATAAAAACTCTTGACAGTAAAGCTTGGGTGAACTTTCCTATTGGCAGTACTCTGTACACATTACCATATGTTAATGACAGGAGAGTAATATATCCTAAGGTTGCTTCCACCTAATGGAAGCTTCATTTTTGGAAAATTCCCAGACAGTGCCCTCTGTGCCTCTTGCTTTGACTGGTTCTAATTTATATCTTTTTTCAATAATAAAACTGTAATCAAAAGTATAAAGCTATCCTATGTTCTGTGAGTCACTCCTAGTGAGTCATCAAACTTGAGGGTGATTTGTGGAACCCTTCTAACTTTCAGATGGGGCGAGGGGAGTCTTGTGGGGGTTTTTGACTTTGCAGTTTGCCTAACTGGATAATCTCTGAAAATAAATTGCCAAAGTTCTGCTATTTCTTTTCTCAATTCTTCAGCACTTATTCCTGCAAACATGTTTTTCTCCTCTATAATCACAATAATAAAATAAAATCACCAAACATAAATCCACATTCAAATTTCCCCAGTTGTACCACAAAGGCATTTTAGAATTTATTCTAATTGGTTTTCAAGATGTTAATATTCATGATAAACTGATACTAAGAAATAGTATTATGCCCCCTTTTTGCTCTGTACCTTATCTGAAGAGAAAACTGCCAGAGAAGAAATATATAAAGAACAGAGAGGAACATAGTCATGCAGAAGAAAACATTTTAAGATTAAATCTAGTAAGGGAAGTTGACCATAGATGTGTTGTAAGTGAAAGAACATTAACTGTTCATTAAGGCAGAGAAAATTATAATTAAGGGAAAGCACTGAAAGATGGTTTAAGCTTATTTTTTTTAATTGAAATATAATTAACATACAATGTTGTATTAGTTTCAGGTGTATGATACATTGATCCAACAATTCTATGTATGACTCAGTGCTCACCACAGTAAGTGTAGTCACCATTAGTCACCATATAAAGTTATTACAATATTATTGCCTCTACTCCCTATGCTATGCTTTTAATCACCATGACCTACTTATTTTATAACTGGAAGTTTGTATCTTGTAATCCACTTTATTATTTCACCCATCCTCTGACCCACCTTCCCTCTGGCAACCACCAGTTTGTTCTCTGTATTTAAGAGTCTATTTTCTGTTTGTTTCTTGTTTTGTTTTTTAGATTTTATATATAAGTGAAATCATATGCTATTTGTCTTTCTTTGGCTGATTTATTTCATTTAGGTAATAAATGGTCCATCCATGGTCCATCCAGGTCCATCCCTGCTGTCACAGGGGAGGAGATTTCATTTTTTTTTCAATGATTTAGTAATATCCCCGTGTGTGTGTGCATGTGTGTGTGTGATGGATACTTGGGTTGCTTCCATATCTTGGCTATTAGAAATAATGCTGCAGTAAACACAGAGGTGCATGTATCTTTTTGAGTGAGTGTGTGATTTCTTTGGGTAAATACCCAGTAGTGGAATTACTGGATCATATGGTATTTCTGTTTTTAATTTTTTGAAGAACCTTTGTATTGTTTTCCACAGAGGCTGTACCAGTTTACATTCCCACTAACAATGCATGAAGGTCCCCTTTTCCCACATCCTCACCAATGTTTCTTATTCTTTATCTTTTTGATTCTAGCCCTTCTGACAAGTGTGGAGTGATCTCACTGTGGTTTTGATTTGCATTTCCCTAATGATTAGAGAGAGGTTGAGCACTTTTACATGTGTCTGTTGGCCATCTGTGTGTCTTTTTTGGAAAAATCTCTATTCAGGTCCTCTGCCTATTTTTAAGATTATTTGTTTTTTCAGTGTTGAGTTGTATAAGTTCTTTATGTATTTTGGATATTAACTCCTTAATGGATATATCATCTACAAATATATTCACCCATTTAGCAGATTGCCTTTCATTTTGCTGATGGTTTCCTTTGCTGTGCAAAAGCTTTTTATTTTTTGTGGTCTCAATAGTTTTGGTTTTATTTCCCTTCCCAGAAGAGACCTATCTGGAAAAAAGGTTGCTAAGCCTGATGTCAAAGACTTTGCTGCCTATGTATTCTTCTAGGAATTTTATGGTTTCAGTCAGGTCTTACATTTAGGTCTTTAATCCATTTTGTGTTTATTTTTATATATGGTGTGAAAAGTGGTCTGGCTTCATTCTTTTGCATGTAGCTGTTCAATTTTCCCAGAACCATTTATTGAAGATACTGTCTTTTCCTTGTTGTATATTTTTGTTGTTTGTTTGTTTGTTTGTTTTGTCACTGTTGTAGATTAATTGACCCTACAAAGAAGGGTTTATTTCTATATTCTCTATTCTGTTCCATTGATCTATATGTCTGTTTGGGGGCTAGAACCATACTGTTTTGATCATTTCAGCTTTGCATTATATCTTGAAATCTGGAATTGGGATGCCTCCAGATTTGTTATTTGTCAACATTGCTTTGGCTATTCAAGGTCTTTTGTGGTTCCATACCAATTTTAGAAGTATTCATTCTAGTTCTATGAAAGATGCTGTTGGTATATTAACAGAGACTGCATTGAATCCCAGATTCTTTGACTTAAGCTTTTGAATAAGAATCATCTCAACTTATAATAAAATATTTCTTTCTTTCTATGTTTTACTGTGGTGGGCATAATTTGAGATGGTGAAAGTCAAGGAAAAACTAATGATGTATTATCCTAATATTATGGAAAGATGCTAGCATTCTCTGAAGTGAGCAATTGCAGGATCTGAGTGTTTCCTCCCTCTGACTGTCTGATCTCAAAGTTCTGCTCTTCATGTACTTGTTTTAAGCAACAAAAGTGTGTTGAACCATTCCATGTGCTAAGCATTTATTTAACAGGCATCAGGAGAATACTGGTAAAAGCACAGGTAAGGTTCTTCCTGAAAATCACATTCAAGAAAGAAAGAAAAAATACTGAGCAGTATTTTTGTAGTTATAATCAGTTGTTTGTAGAAGAAATCCAGAGTATTTCTTATAGATGCTTTATACATAGTATTTTATATAGATGCTTTTAAACAGGATCTAAATGAGGTTAAGGGAGTGCCTTCTCAAGGAAGCAACCTTTAAGCTCAAACCCCAAAATTAAGATTAGCCAGGGAAAGGGAGGAGCTGTAAATAATAGGACAAGGGAACAGGGAACAGTATATGAGAACAACACATGAGGCAGGAAAGAACCTTCCATATGGGAGGACAAATTCTTGAAATGGTTAACTTTGTTCTTTGCCTTTTATATTCCTGTGTTCCCCGTTTGCCAATTTGCTACTACTTCTCTCTCTCTCCTTTCCTTTTTTCTTTCCATGTTAGCTCCTTTGCTTGTTTCTGAGATCTTAGGCATTGGATAAGATCAGATGGCAGGATTTAATAGTTCAAGAGAAGATTTAGGTTTTACCTTGGCACCCACAAGGAATACTCTGATTGCAGACCTTATGCCCACTCTTAGCTCAGTTTCTTCCATCTTTGCCCTTCTTCACTTTGGGGAATTATTCATCAGTTCTGGGCCTCATTTTCTTTGGTTTTGAAGACTGTGTTTTACTTGCATATTGTCTGTATTTGGATTGTTTCAATGCAAGTTATATGCTTGCCCATGTACTCTTTTCCTGAGAATTTGAATCAGGAATTCCATCTTCAGTTTAACACCATTTATCCTGGGCTTCGTCAGTCTCATCTTGAGGTGTTTGGGGGAAGTTTTCATTGTGTGCATACCATAAACAATTTATTTTAATACAGCATTTGATCCAACACTGTAATATCCTCCTTGGATGCTAATCACATACAGACTGACAAATAACTGACTTGACTATTATTTTGTTTTTACTATGACTTTGGCTCTTATTTTGTTTGGCTAGTTTGACTCAGGCACAGGCTCCAGTTTGTGTGAATTCATTTTAAGGATGTTTGTACAGTTACCCAGATAGGCTCTAAGGAGCAAAGGAAGTCCTAGCATAGTAAATATGTAGAAAGACAATCATGCCATTCACAGGGCTCTTGCAAAGTGGAACGACCTGTCAATTCTAACAACAAACTGTAGATCTTTAAAATAGAAGTTCTACAATAGCAGGAATTACATTGACTGTGTTCACTGCTGTCCCTTGCAATTATAGCAGCATCTATCATGTTGTACTCATGTAAAAAACTATTGAATAAATGGATACATAACTAGCAATGACAGAGTTAGAGACAACAATTTATAAAGAAATCAGTGTACAGACTATTTAGAGTTTCTTCTCCTAATGAGATACATTATACACAGTCATATATTATTGTTTTTAATAAATCTTGAAGTTCTGTGCCTTCCCAAGTATAGGCCTGACCCAAACACTTCTAGGAAGGTCTGTTCTGGGGAACATATAAGGATCAGCTTAACCTTTACGGTGATGCATTTGGTGTCAATTCAAACTGTTTCTGTCACTGGAAATAGAATTATGTTTGATTTATCTTTCTGTTCCTTTGATTTATGTCATTGAAACTGCCATGGAAATGACCAATGATTGGACAAACTTTCTAAATGTTTTTTTCATATGGGTAGCTACTGCTGAGTTTGTTGGTTCCATGCCCATATATCTTTACTAAGGGGGTTTCTCCAAGTAAGGACTGTGGTCTTGATATCACTCTCTGCACAGTTAGGGTGACAGAGATCTTACCCCAGAGCTCCGAAATTTAGTCATGACAAGCTTCAACGCATTTCAGAGTTCAGGGAGGCCACTAAGCCTAACCTGTTTCTTGATGCCTGGTTGCCTATTCCATAATCCAAGCTGTCTCCTAGAACCTATCATTATGCTGAACATTTTGATTACTGCTTTATGGAGCCAATATGATTTTTTTCCAAACTGATTTCTTAGAAGTTATGGAAAGAACCCAGGATTGGGAAATATAAGGTCAGGATCTCAATCCTAGAATTACACCTTCTTGGGTAAATCTTACTGTTGCTGGGCCTCATTTTTCCTACTTGTTTGACGATATGGACAAGGTGGTCTCTGAAGTCTTTTCTGGCCCTTACATCCTATGGTTCTATCCTGGATCCTAGGAAGATCCAAACTGGGATATACTGCTCCATTTTCATTGGTAGGAAAAATGGTTTTTATCCCATTGGTGTTATTTAATTTGCTTTTTGTCCTCAGTCCCTTTCATTTTCTGTAATTTACAGCTGAATCTCCATATGAGGCATCGTCTGTATATGATGTATTTGGGGTTTTTTTTCTATCGTCTGCCAAACTGTCATACGGATCTTTAAGAATTAGCTGTCTTCCTTCCATCACGTAATATTTATAGTATCAGCGGTGGGACCTAGAGGCCCTTTGCTCAAGGACTGGGGTCAAAAACAGCAAAAGAGATGAGACAAAGGAAAGATGCAATACATATCAAAGTTATGGTTTTAGGTGGTAGTTGTGTTACATGCAGGTTTACATATAAACATTCTGTTGGTTTGATCTCATAAACCTGGGGAGCCATACTATGTGTGATTCCAGAGTAATCATTCTCTTCCTTCCAGAGAGAAGAAATCACAATTGACCTCAAAATCTAAGACAGAAGGAAGTTTTTTTTTTTTTTTTATTTCTTTGACACCATACTTCCTAATTTCTATTTGTTCAAGCTCCAGCTGAGATAGAAGCTGAGGATCCATAATAGCTAGAGATCTGAAAGAAAACAGGGAAGATTCTGTGGTTGAGGGTTTGAGACTACATCATCCTGGGGGCCAGTTATCCTTAGACATTTCTGCAGAAACACATGTCAGTTACATCAGAGGTGAGACACATCTGCATTTTCTACTGAGATTCTGGGTGTGCTAACAATGGGGCTATTCCATGTTCTAGCAATACTCAGCACCATATATTGGTCCTAGAGAGCTTTCAGAAAGCACTTGTAGAACTGGGTGGATTTGTGGACCAAGAGTCATAAGACTCCATTTATGATCAATCACCCTTAGTGACTTAAACTAGATTTTTCATGCACCTGATTTAAGATTCCCTGGTTTCTTCCTCAGCCTGAACTGTTTTTACAGGATTATTTTCTCCACTTTTTAACTTTTAACTTGAAATACTTATAGACTTAAAGATGCTAACCTCACAGGAGTTTGCCAGTTTCAGATGAGTTAAACATGAGAACACATTTTGAATTTAGAAAGTACCATATTTAAGTTGTTGTTAGCCCTTGTCCAACTATGACTGTGTGAATACCTTCATCAAGGTGCTAATTTGGGGGCATTATAATTTTTTATTTATATATTTCCCTCTTATTAGAAAATCAGTGTTGTGTCTTAATTTCTTATTTATCTCTCTTGCTTTCAGTACCTATCAGATCTTAGAAAAGATGAATAGAAAGTGCTCTAGGAAGCACTCTAGAAGTACAACCCCAGACTAACCAGTAACACTGGTTGCTATCAGTAGCTTTCTCTTTGTGGCCAAGGACTTAGCCTCTGTAGTGAAATTAAAACTCTTAAAATGGATCTCTGCTCTAATCTTAATTATTTCTCTTCTTCTGTGTGGGATTGGCTTAATTTGTTATTGATTTTCCAGTTCTTTAAGGTGTAGTGAGAATTGATGTATTCAGGATTTTTTCATTTTTTTGAGTGAGGCTTGAATGGCTATGTATTTCCCCCTTAGGGCCACCTTTGCCATATCCCATTGGTTTTGAACCAATGTGTCTTCATTCTCATTGGTTTATATGAAATGTTTAAGATATTCTTTGATTTCCTGGTTAATCCAAACATTCTTGAGCAGGATTGTCTTTAGCTTCCAAGTATTTAAATTTCTTCCAAACTTTCTTGTGGTTGAGTTCCAGTTTCAAGGCATTGTGGTCAGAGAATATACAGGGAATAATCTCAGTCTTTTAGTACAGGTTGAGCCCTGATTTGTGACCCAGTATGTGGTCTATTCTGGAGAAAGTTCCATATGCACTCAAGAAGAATGAGTATTCTGTTGTTGTAGGGCAGAATGTTCTGAGTGTATCTGTGGGGTCCATGTGGTCCAGTGTCATTCAATGCTCTTGTTTCTTTGTTGATTTTCTGTGTAGATGATCTGTCCATTACTAAGAGTAGTGTGTTAATATCTCCAACAATTAATGTATTCATATCAATATGACTCTTTATTTTGCTTAATAGTTGGCTTATATAGTTGGCTACTCCCATGTTGGGGTATAAATATTTATAATTGTTAGGTCTTCTTGGTGGATAGACCCTTTAAGAATGTTGTAGTGTCCTTCTCTATCTCTGACTACTGTCTTTAGATTAAAATCTAATTTGTTTGATATGAGAATCGCTACCCCAGCTTTCTTTTGAGACCCATTGGCATGAAAGATGGTTCTCCATCCCCTTACTTTTAGTCTGGATGTATCTTTAGATTCAAAATGCGTCTCCTATGGATAGCATGTGGATGGGTCCTGTCATTTTATCCAGTCTGTAACCCTGTGCCATTTTATGGGAGCATTTAGACCGTTCACACTGAGAGGGATTATTGAAGATATGTTTTCGTTGACATCATGTTGCCTGTGAAGTTTTTGTTTCTATAGATTGTCTCTGTAAATTTCTGTTCTATGCCACTCTAGGGTTTTGTCCTCTTTTATAGAAACCCCCCCCCCCTTAATATTTCCTGTAGTGTCAGTTTGGTGGTCACATTATCTTTTAAACCTTGCTAGTCCTAGAAGCTCTTTATCTCTCCATCCATTCTGAATGTCAGACTTGCTGGATAAAGTATTATTGGCTGCATATTCTTCTCATTTAGTGCCCTGATTATGTCTTGCCAGGCCTTTCTGGCTTGCCAGCTTTCTGTGGACAGGTCTGACATCATTCTGATGGTCCTCCTTCTGTATGTAAGGGATCTCTTCCTCCTAGCTGCCCTTAAGACATATTCTTTGAATTTATGATTCATCAATTTCACAATTATGGGCCTGGAGGTTCTTCTAACCTCGTTGATCTTGGGGGTTGTCCTCTGCCTCTAGGACATGAACACTTGTTCCATTCCCCAGATTAGGGAAATTTTCATCCAGGATTTGTTCTTCTATATCTCCTAGTCTTCTCTCTCTCTCTACCTGCTTAGGGATCCCTATAATTCTGATATTGTAACATTTCATGGCATCATTTATTTCCCTAATTCTATTTTCATGACTTTTAAGCTGTTTGTTACAGGTCTTTTCCTGCTCCTCCTCCATCAGTCTGTCTTCTAGATCACTAATGCAATCTTTTGCTTCACTTACCCTAGCTGTTAGAGCATTTAGATTAGATTGAGTATTTAGATAGAGTATTTAGATTAGATTAGATTGGATCTCACTGATAACATTTTTAACCTCTGCCAGGTCGGCTCTCACTTCTGCCCTTAGAGATTCTATGTTGCCACTAATGGTGTTTTCAAACTTAGCCAGTACTTTGATAATTGGAACCCTGAGTTCCATCATATTGTTTATGTCCATATCCAGTAGTTCTGTGACAGAGGTTGCAGTCTCTAACTTTTTCTTCTGTTGGGTGTTCCTCCTCTGAGTCATTTTGGTGAGGGGTGTTTGAGGGGATGTATAGCTGAATATATCAACCATGATCTAGGCAAGCTGCCCATTGGAAGGTTTTGGAGCAATTGGAAGTCACCATCAAAAAGAAAGAAAAAAGAAAGAGAGAAAAAAAGAAATAAAAAAAATGGACCCCAAAGGTAGGATTTTTATGGCACAAAAACAAAAATGAATAAACAAAAAGACAAGAAAGGTAAAAGAAAGGAGGGGAAGCAAAACCCAACCCAAACAACCCCCAAAGATAAGATTTATATAGTACAAAGGCAAAAACAAATACACAAAAACACTGAGAGAAGAATAAGATGGGAAAGTGGTACAAACCCTTGATGTTTGTAATAAGGAGAGTATTTCTGTTCTTCCTGGGTGTATCTTGTTATCTTTGTTAAAAGACTCAACTTTCCAGAGACAGGGAAATTAAAATTCATTTATATATAGGCATAGTATTGAATAGGAAAAAAGGATTACCTTGAAGCTTATATCTATATGTATATTAAAAAAAACAAAAAAACAAAAAAACCAGGGCACCTGGGTGGCTCAGTTGGTTGGGCGACTGCCTTCAGCTCAGGTCATGATCCCAGAGACCTGGGATCAAGTGCCACATCAGGCTCCCTGCCCTTGGCAGGAGGCCTGCTTCTCCCTCTCTCATTTCCCCTGCTTGTGTTCCCTCTCTGGCTGTGTTCTGTCAAATAAATAAGATCTTAAAAAAAAATTAAAAAAGAAAAACCCACAGGTATATGTATGAAAATTTCAAGTTAAAAAGTTATTATGGAATGTTGTATTAACATTAAGTTTTAATAATACGTAGGCTAAATAAAAGAACAAGAATAATGAGAACAGATTTAATTTTTTAAAAAAAATTTAAAAAAATTAAAAGAAATATTTTTTAAAAATGGAAAGAAAAGCTGTATCGATAAAATATATAGGTTTGGGAGCAGTACCAGGAGCTTAATATATTGTTTTTCCCTGATGTTTGGGTTTTACACTTTTATGGAGACCCTTTGGTGTTTGACCTCTTGTTCTTTTGGCTTGCCTTCTGGGGGGGTCTGCCACATTGTTTTTTAGTCAGTCTTGCTTGGGCTGAGTCACCCTGCCCCCTATCAAGGAGCTAGACTCTGTGGAAACTGGCTTTTCAGGCTTTTGTTCTCTGGAGGTTTTTGTTCTTCGGTGTTTTTTTTGGTGGAAGCTTCAGTCTGCTCCTCTCTGGATGGTCCAGAACACACAGACTCCCCCTCTGCAAACTACCCTGAACACCACAACCTCTCCCAGGTGGTGCACATCCCCATCACTGCCACCGTGGTGGCCCAAGGCCCCTGCTTTTCTCTGCACACCCATTCCACAGAAACCACACATGATATTGGTTTAGGTGATTCTAATTTCAGTGGCTGCCACTGCCAGGACTGCTGTCTGCAGCCCATGCCTGTGCTAGGTGCCCTCAGACCAGGCTAAGGTGCAGGTTGCACAGAAGGCAGTGGGTGAGAGGCTTCCAGCAGGAGCCTGTGCAGGTATCTTTTAGGCGCAGGTGGGTGCTTGCTGTTACCGTCCTATAGGCTTAGGTCCATGCCTGTGGCCACCCGATTCCACAAGTTTCCCCTTAAGACCCTTTGTTCTTCTTGAGTGCTTTTAACCAGACTCCAGGTTAATGTTGGTCCCCAAGAACAGGGCACTTTCATATTAGGGCATTATTTTCCAATGGGTCATTTCTAGTGGCTCCCTCCCCCTTCTGTTTATCCTCCAAAATCAGTCTGAATTCTCCCACTCCACTTTACCTCTCTACTGATGATCTGCTCCCATAGAGATCCAGAAGTATGTAATCTTACATCTCAGGCTGACTTCATGGGTATTCAGAGTGTTCTGGTAGATATTTAGCTCATTACAGGGAACTGGTTGAAACAGGGTCTCCTACTTCTCCCCCATCTCACCCCAAACCCCTCTAATAATTATATTTTAAAAAGTAAAAAGAAACAGGTGAAATTATTGTTGATATTTTATATAACATAATTAATTCAAAATATTGTCTTTGGGATATATCCAAAATATTAACAAGTAACTAATATAAACGTTATTAAGAAAATTTGGATTATTTTACTCATGCATCTTAATATCTTTTATACTTATAGCACATTTTAATTTGTACCAGCCACCTTTCACATGTTCAGTAGTCACATATGACTACATCTAAAAGATGCTGGTAGTGCTTCTGACCCAGGATCAGTGCTTAATAAGTAAATACTGTTTTCCACAAACTTGGAAGAACTCCATTGACTTCACTAACTTGTTGTAAGTGCTAAATGAGATAATGCATGGAAAGGACCTGACAAAATGACTTTTAAAAGTACATGTTCAGTAAACAGTAGTTATTATCATATACAAGTCTGAAATATAGAGGGCTTAAACTTCAGCCACACCTTGTGTCAGACCTGGAGCCCAGAGTCTGTTGTTAGCAGTGATGATATCCTCTCTTGTCAGTTACTAAATATCTCCCATATAATCTACACCTCCTGCTGCCTTCCCCTCTCCAACCTCCAGACTCCACTAGCTGGACCATTGCAGTCCTATCTGATTCCAGGTGTGATTCAGCCCTGGGCTTCTTTTTATCCTCCTTGACCCCTGTAAGTGATAGATAATGATGAATTGATTCCAGAAGCTGGGTTCCAATAACTGCTTTGTAGGAATAGAGCAAGAAAGTGTTTATGTGAAGGAGACACTTATTCCCTAGGCTTTTCCTTTTCTTCCCCTCTTAAATTATTTCCAGTGATTTCAGCACCTAGCTGTCTACAATTTCTTAACCAGTTCTCCAACAGAGAGTCCCCTTGACATGCCTCAGGCTGGAACTTTTGTAGACAATACTGGGAACTAATTAGACCTCTGCTCCAATGTGGTTCTGTTAATTTCCTAGACTTTGAAGTAAGACAGACCTAATTTGAAGTCCCATCTCTTCTACTAACTAGCTATAAGCCATCAGAAAGTTTCCTAATCTTAAAATATTTTGTTTCTATAACTGTAAAATGGCAATAATAATATTACTTGAGAACCAAATAGAAATAATGACAGAAAAATGCCTGAGAAATAGTTAGTTTATGACTATAAACCTTAGCTATCATTGCAGGTTTTTTTTAAAACAAATCTGATTTTTGATTTCTCTATTTTTAAGGTTAATATTCATTTTCTACCACCTCTGCTACTTTTCCAACATATTAAGAATCTAACAGTGTTTGAAAATTTTGTCCCTGGGGCTAGTCTTAGTTCTTGGGTGATAAATTTAGAGTAAGTTTTCCTCAGAGCCAATGAAGTTCTCCTCTGACATCAGAATATATCACATCACCAGGCCATTAATCAAATTATCTAATTTCATGACTCAATACTGTAACTCAAATCTGCAGAAGGATTACCAACTTGCCCTGGATATTCCTTTAGAGCTTCCAAAATGGAATAGAAACTCCTGACTGGGGGCGCCTGGGTGGCTCAGTTGGTTAAGCGACTGCCTTCGGCTCAGGTCATGATCCCGGAGACCCAGGATCGAGTCCCACATCGGGCTCCCTGCTCGGCAGGAAGCTTGCTTCTCCCTCTCTCACTCCCGCTGCTTGTGTTCCCTCTCTAGCTATGTTTCTCTCTGTCAAATAAATAAATAAAATCTTTAAAAAAAAAAAAAAAAGAAACTTCTGACTGAGTTTTCTTCCTCAACCTCATCTTCAGCCTTCACCAGTCCTTAATCCTTTCCCACACCCTTCTTCTGGGCACCCAAATGTGTTGATCTTGTACAGCCACCAACTAAAACCTACTTGAATGAGTTGTAACATTAGCTTATAGAAGATCTTAGAGTTATATAGTCTATACACTCCTGTTGCAAAGCACTTTACCCTCACAGAGCTCTAGATCTTCCTCTTTCATAGTTTCTGACTGCTTTTCCACTTCGATCTTCAGTGCCTTTCCCTAGGACTAGGAAATCACATTCACTTTCTGCCTTTTGGTCTGTGTTCCTGATACCCCACTAATTTTCCCATTCCATCTCTTACAGGGTTAGTACCTTGTCCCAATCCCTGGTCTTTTGGTTGTAAATTAGCATTTATTATAGGAATTGCCACTGGCTGGTGCCTAAGTATTTCATATCAGCTGTCTTTGTTCTGCTGTGCTCTATTTTACCAGGCTAATGATTAAATTTCTCCTGAGTAGGCTGCATCCTACTGACAGCACTGGTATTAGCCCTTGTGGCTAGAAAAGCTGCCTACTACTGCCAGAAACTTCTCATTGTTGTTTCTTTTACCCTCTATATTGGCACTTTATAATGAAGAATAAGTATATCTCAACCCTAAGGCCATCTAAGTCACTTCAGTAGGGAATAATTTGCTGTTCATAGCATATTTAGGCACTCCTATTTTCTGGCAGAAAGCAAGCCACTTCCTAGGATCTGTCTTCATATTGGGCTCCAGTACGTTCTCCAGTACATGGTGAAGACCTCGACTGCCTATTAGTCTGGGTCTCTGCTATACTGATACACATACCTGGGAAACTACCTGGTCACTTGTAGACTCAAAAACATCCTGGCCCTAGTCTATTATTACTGAAATTTTCTCACAGAGGGATTTATCATCAGAGGTGCCAGGATCAGAAATAATACGGATATTTTAAGCTTCATTTATGCAAAGAGACTTGGACTGAGAGTTAGAAGGCTGAGTTCTAGCCACATATATTTGTACTCTTGAGCTTTGCATGCATCTTCTCTGGATCTGTGTTAGACTGGTCCTGTCTGTAAGCCCTGTTGAGTGGTTGCTTGGATATCTAGTTTTTGAATTCCACTCTACCTCCAGGCCAGCAGGTTCACATTTTAACAATCTTTAGGCAGAGTTTACCTCATTGTCATGTATTTGGCAAGCACAGTGTTTTGTTTTCAATTAAATTCAGATAGCCAATATCTGTTTTACAACACCAAAAAAATGATTCTGGGACACCAACTGGGTGTCCTACAATTTAATTCAGTTCTGACACTATTTACCTGGAGACAGCATCTGATTGCACATGTTGAGGATTCAAGACTCCTCCTCCCCCTTTGAGTTATAAGATCTCATGTTCAGGTTGTTATATGTGCTTCAGAACAATCGACTACAAATGGAAGGTTCCCATTAATTAGAGTGGGTCACAGAACTCAGTAAGACATTTACTTATGAGATTACCAGTTTATTTTTTTAAAGATTTATTTATTTATTTGAGAGAGAGCGAGAGTACGCGTGCCTGTGCCAGTGCTTGCCCCTTCCTGGAAGGGAGTCAAGTGGAGGGGGAGAGAAATCTTCAAGCAGACTCCCCACTGAGCACAGAGCCCTTGTAGCACTTGATCCCAGGACCCTGAGATCATAATCTGAGACAAAATCAAGGGTCAGGCACTTAACCAACTGAGCCACCCAGACACCACAGATTACTGGTTTATTTAAAAAGGATATAACTCAGTAACAGCCAGATGAAAGAGATGCATGGGGGGCAAGTGTGTGGGAAGAGGGAAGAGCTCCCTGCCCTCTGCAAGAGTACTACTGTCCCAGCACTGCCACAGGTTAATCACCTTGAAAGCTCTCTGAACCCTGTCCTCTTTAGTTTTCATGGAGGCACCATTACATGGCACAATTGATTAAATCATTGGCCATTAATGATTGAAATCTCCAGCCTCTTTTCTATCTGGGGTCAGGGAGTAGGGCTGGACGTTCCAACTCTCCAATCCTCTTTGATTTTCCTGACAACCAACCTCCATCCTGAGGGTCTTTCCAAAAATCACCTCATTAATGTAAACTCAGATGTAAAGGGACTTACTATGAATAACAAAGACTCCTTACACCTTTATGTTCTTATCACTTAGAAAATCCCAAGGGTTTTAGAAAATCTGAGACTGAACTGACAAAAGATCAAACATATTTTTCTTACTAAAAGTCACGGTACCACATTGGATGCCTTAGCAAAGCTTGACTTTCCACATCCCCTCACTTACTACCACTCCATTTTGTCTTTTGCCTGGCCCAATTCACACACACTTGGCCCTGGAAGTATCTGAATTTGGGGCTTCAGGTCCAAACCCATAGAGATATTGACCCTCAAATTTTCTGAAAATAATAACAACCACCTCAGGCTCATTTTCCTAATGAAAGTGGACTGAATTAGGAATGAAAATTATGTACTCTGACATCTAAATAGTATGTCTATGCAGCAATGGTTAAAATCAAACATTCCCTACAACCTGTACTTAACTGCATCTATTTTATTACATAAACCAACAGCTCAGCTCAGTTCTGCTCTTCTTCAAAGCCACTCAGGTCCCAGATGCCCATTTCTGGGATGTGGTCAGCAAGAGAACTGTTGAGATTTTACAGAATTTTATTGTACCTGCAGCTCTGAGGCTGGCTGCATCCAGTTTCAGTTTATGCTCAATTATAGATCTGTAGTTCAAAAAACTGCTGTTTCTCCTACCTGCCTAGGAGCAAACAAGTGCGTCATGGATTAGGGAGAGTTTGGGGTAAGGACAGTGTCCAGAGGACTATTATGGTAGGCCGCTTCTAAAAGAGCCCCACAGATCCCTACCACCTGATACTGACACCCACATGTTATCCCTTCCCTTTCACTATAGGCTTAATTTAGCAACTCACTTCTAACAAATTATGTACAGCAGAAGTGATAAGCTATCATATTGGAGACTAGGTTATAAAAAAAACTTAGGGTCCTCTATTGCTCTCTTAAATTTCTCACTCTGGGGGAAGCCAGCTACCATAGTATGATCCAACCTTATGCAGTAACCCATGTGTCAAAGAACTGATGAAAATCGAGGTGTCAACAGTCCTGCCAACAGCCACATTGTTACAGAACCTGGGCTGGACCTGATGGAAGAACCAAGTGGTACTTGGAGACTTTGGAGGATCAGAGGTTTATTTAATACAAGCGGGCTCAGAGAAGACTGTTCCCCAAAGGTCTGAGCTCCAAGCACAAGCAGGAAGGGTAATTTATACCATTCTACTTCTGCATACTTGGTACTTTTGGTGCGTGCAGGAAACAGGGCAGGGAAGAACCCGGACAGGCTTTCAGACAGGGACTGGAATTCCCTTGCTGATTTGTCAGCCATCTTAGAGCACATGACTTATCAACATGAGTCACTTTGAAAGTGGTTCCCCTCTCACTTAGAGCTTGAGATGACCACAACCCTAGCCAACACTGATTGCTGCAAAGAGAAAGTAAGGCCCGCGAGGCAACTTTAGAAAAATGCATATTATAATGCTTTTCCTTAGTGCCATCGTTGTGGAAGTACATTTCTCATTCAATTATTCTGGAGGCCCAGATTCTAGGACTGTGACTTGGGGGCAACTTACTTACTGTGCCTGTCTCAGTTTCTCAGTCTGCAAACTAAGGTGGTTGGTCAAATGGTTTATAAGGTTTCTCATCTGGCTGATTGATTTTCTACTTCAGCATACCCAGTACAAGAAACACAATGTACTCCTGGGTTTGGCCTGGTCAGACGTCGAGAGTCAATCTGTGTAGGGTGTGGAATATTTACTGAAGCTAATGAGAAATGAGCTCTGAATGAAGAAAACACAGGATTTTTATATATTTATGCAAATTATGCTAATTAGCATGGGCAAACAAGAAATAGATGTCCAGGGAAGGCTGATGTTTGTTTTCTCTCACTAGTGCATGTTAGTGATCAAGATAAGATTTGCAAATTGGCCTCTATCTATCTTCCAAGATTAATATTATAATTTGGTGAGCTTTCAAACAGCTTGACTTGTCTTATTTTGCTGGCACACCGGCAGGAACCCCAAATCAGCTCATGAATGTCTAGTAATTTTAAGCCTGATGGTGGACATGGTTACCCAGGGGGCTCATTCTGATAGAGAGGAAGAGAGGGGCAGCAAGGAAGGAGCCACTATCTTTCTTTTATGCTGCAGATATTAACTTTGTTTAATTCATATGTCCAAACTCTCTTAAGGCAAAGGTGATATCTGCATTTATTAGTGACTTTAATATACATGGGTAAGATCTCTGATCATTTTGCTATTGTTTTTCCTGGAAGAAAAGAGGACTGTGTATTTATCATATAGTTCATGACTGAGTTTGACAGTTTGTTAGCTGTCATCAATGCTTGATTGGGCTGTCCTGTGAAGGGAAGGGCACATCTGTAGTTTGTGGCTCCATTGGTGGGCTCACTAGGACAAAGATATAAAAGTTTCAGATAAGAGCTCTTAGCTTGGAAGAGGAAGTTTCTATATTAAAATTGATTCCAAGTTGACCTGGATTGAAACAGTCTACTCCAGACTTCAGTAAACAAGGTCGAGCAGTGGCTGGATGACTATTTCTTGTAATTGCCAAAGAAAAACATCTCAAGATTGATTTGAGAACCACTACAACACCTTCTAAACTAGAGACCGTGTGATCCTGTTACTCTCTGTAGGGCAGAAAGTGAGCTGCACTTAGACTAATTCATTACATATTTGTTACTGTCCTAGAGGAAGGAGGAACATCTATAGCAGAAATGTCTGCAGAGAAAAGACCGGGAGCACATCCATGCATGAGCATGACAAATTTGTGTAGCTCTAATGACAAAGTTATTTATCTGGATTAAGATATCCTACTTTTATCGAATGAAGAAAATTCTTTGAAGTCTCACAATTACTAGAAAGAGTTACCTGCTTAGAAGGAAAGCATATAGGGTAGGGGCAAGGAAGATAAATTAGACAAGTGACTCCAAAATATCAGCCCATGGTTTGGCTGAAGCATAATATCCCTGGAATATCCTAAGGCTTTACTAGGACCTAAGAGAAAGACATTGGAATTTATATGGTAAATAAACTTCCCTAGTGATTTCATGTATCACGAGTTTTAGGAACCTCTGTATTAGATGGTATTGAATTTCCCTAAAACTTTAAAATCCCTAGTAATTTTAAGTAGAAAATTTGTTTTCATACAGGTTGCATTTCACCACAGGATCCAGTTTAATATACAGTTTCCTATAGTCAATGCATTAGATCCAGCTAAGCATCATCATTCTTGCTATGGCTGACTTTTATGCAGGGCTTTGATATTTCTTTTCTAACCACAAATGCTTGCCATACTTTAGAACTGAGTGCATACTAGGATTCCAGCTCAGAGTTGCCAATTCTAAATTTACTAAGTAGAAGGTTGTTATAGATGATACCTTATTGGTACATCTGTGAGGCTAAAAATAAGGCATTGTCTCTCCCTTTATCTCTCAAATAATGAGCAAAAGAAAGACAAACAAGGAAATGTCAGCACTGCAGAGTTATGATTGAGACATGTATATATTGGGATATGGCACAAAGACAGGGTGAGATTACAGCTGAGGTGGTAGTCAGGAAAGAAACAAGAGAGCTAGGTATTAAAGGGAGTGGGAGTTTAGTAAAAGAAGAGAGGTAGGAAAGTTAACCCTGGAAGAGGGAAGTTCCAGGAAAAAGTTGGCACAATATGGTATCTGTAAAGTAGTTCTAACTATTGTGAACATCTTATATGAGAATGAATTTAAATTCTCCTCTCTAGCTTAAAATCAAATATATATAAATATCATGGGATTTTGACAGTTTATAATGTCCACAGAATTGAATGAGGATTGTTACTTAGCTTCATTCCATACTCCACTGAGTTTGGGTACTAACACTGTTCAAAATCAACAGCAAATTAATTTTCCAGACAAACCTATTGTATTGTCTAAGAAGGAAGGCTCTAGAAACAAACTACTGAGTCCAAATTCTGTTACCTTTAACTGTTTCTACCTGAGTACTATAAATTGTAAAAATGGAGATAATACTTAGCCGTTATCTTACAGGGTTATTCTGAAGATTAAATAATTAAACACATGGCAAGTGTCTGGACCATCAACTGCCACATTAGCACTTGGTACTGTAAGTTGTTGTTGTGAAAAGGACATGAATGAGGCAAGTGATTAAAGTCAGATGCTGTGATGGTGTACCTGGAAGCTCCAGGATCCTGAGGGAAGGAGATGCATACCACCAGTTATGTGAGGCTCTTTCCAGCCACCTCACTTTCCCACTGTAACAACAAATACGGACACTTCTCTGTCTTGACTGGCAAGCTATTAACAAGTTTTAAGTAAATGTATAATTAACTCAGTTGCTCCTCCAAGTCAAAGGCTGTATGCGTAGTACCTGACTCACAGCAGACTGTCACAAAAGACTGTAGAGGAAGGAAGGAAGGAAGGAAGGAAGGAAGGAAGGAAGGAAGGAAGGAAGGAAGGAAGGAAGGAAGGAAGGAAAATGCAGTGACATTCTAGATATAAACTAGATTATTATACCAGCATCAGAGAATAAAAATTATGAATCACTATTTAATTACCCATGAGTGCTATATTTTGATGTACGTTATGACACATTTGATCTGAAAGTAATATTGAAACAGGTTGTTATAGATCCCATCCAATATTTGCTCAAGAAAATGTCTGTCAGAGTTCCCATCAAGAGTAGCTGAGCTGACTCTGCTATATAGTATCCTAGAAGGAGCACATATCCAGAGTCAGCAACCTGGATTCTGGAAATACTCTCTCACAGCCCAACTCTTCAGCCTTGAACAAGAAGTCAGCCTCTCTAAGCCCTAGTTTCCTCATTTGTAAAACTGGGATGACAATAATAATGCTTAATTAAAATAAAAACCATTTGAAGATTAAATGAAGTATAATGCTTAGCACATAGTGCTTGGCACTGTGTGTACTCTGAAACTATTAATTAATATAGTATTCTTTAGAGTTATCACTATCATTTTTAGTATATCATTCATATGAAAAAGACACAAATTATAAAAAAATAAGCACTCATAAAATAGGTGACTTTTTAAAAAAGATTTTATTTATTTATTTGACAGAGAGAAACATAGCTAGAGAGGGAACACAAGCAGGGGGAGTGAGAGAGGGAGAAGCAGGCTTCCTGCCGAGCAGGAAGCCTGATGTGGGGCTCAATCCCGGGTCTCCAGGATCATGACCTGAGCCGTAAGCAGTCGCTTAACCAACTGAGCCACCCAGGCACCCCCAAATAGGTGACATTTTAAATACTGTCTAAATAGTTGATGATATAAGAATTTATTTTCCATTTATTTAGATATAGTGATGATACTGTATCTTTATGGAAAAATCCTTATTTTCTAGAGGTATAAACTGACATTTATTGATGGAATAACTGGGATCTACTTCAAAATAATCTGAGTTGGTAGGGAGAGGGATCAAAGATGACAGTACCAGCCATAAATTAAGGATTGATTCTTTTAGCAACTCATACATGCATATTCGCTTTACTCCCCTCTTATGTATATATTTGAAAGCTACCATAATAAAAGTTTAAAAATAACCAATGTGACACACAGATATATGAACATAAAAAGAGCATACTGAAGTTTCTGGCTCTTAATCAATTAAATTCATCTAGATTTTACTTTGTTCTGTCTATTCCATACCAGGCACTCTACTCCATACTAGAAGATACAGATCCGTAACAGTAAATACTACAAGGACAGCCCATGTGTTCTCTGCTTGCTTGCTTGTTTGCTTGTTGGTGTGTTTTGAGATAGTAGGGAAACACAAATATTGTTTGAATACACTTCCAATTATGATTGTCATTAGTGCTTTTATAGTGGTACAAATGACAAGCAATGTCAGGCCGAAGGAGAAGTAGCCAGAGAAATCTTCATGGGGAAGGTGAAATTTAAATAGAATACTGAAAGATAATAAGGGCTTCAAAAGAAGTTGTAGAACCACAACTCTAAAAATACATCAAAGGGAAATCATATCAAAGGTAAAAAGAGACATAAGATTAAAAGGACCAGTGAGAAGAAAAGGAATGTGAAGCAATTCGATTATTCTGAACTGTCATAGGGAGGATTTTATATGATGTCTGTATCAGTTTCCAAGGACTGCTATGATAAAGTACCACAACTGGTTTGTTTAAAATAATGGGAACTTCTTTTCTTACAGTTCTAGAGGTTAGATGTCCAAAATCAAAGTGTTGATGGAGCCATGCTCCTACTTAAACCTGTAGTTAAATCTTTCTTTGCTTCTTCATAGCTCTGGTTGTTTCTTAGCAATCTACCATTCCTTGGCTTGTAGCTGCATGGCCCCAACCTCTGCCTTCATCATCATGTGGCTTTCACTATGTGTCCCTGTCTTCCCCATAACTGTCTTCTTATAAGGACACCAGTCATTGTGGGTTAGGAACCCACCCTACTGCATTGTAACCTCACTGTAACTTAACTAATTATATCTGCAATGACAGTGAGGAAATGAGAAACTGGAGTTAGACCTTCAATGTATCTCTTAGGGGAGAGGGACAAGGGGAGTTCAACCCATAACGATGCCAAAGCAGAAATCTTTTCAGGAAGAGGGTATGTTATAGAACTGTTCTCTTGAAGCAATTGGAGTATTTGGGTTCTGTTCTTGGTTTGTTCAATTCTTAGCCATGTGACTGGGCAATTCACCTCAAGGTCTCTGAACCTATGCAAAATAACTACCTGTTTTATATAAATGACAATTTTTGGAGGGTGAAATGGATGATGATGGGAAAAATCTTTAAAAATCTCAGAGCCCTGGACCTGAACTATGTAAAGTGCTGCTATTACTGATCCTTTTATCCAAATGTCATCCACTGACTCTATACAGACAAGATTGGAAATCCCAACGATTGGGACCATTTTCTGCATGTGAAAGCTTTATCTCTAGAACATCCTTGATCAAGTCTTAAAATGCTGTCACAAAGAGAAAGAGTAGATTGCTCAGTGGGGGGTATTAAGCAGTGGCAGTGCAGGAGGCTTGAAGCAAAATGTGAGAGTAAAGCCCCACAAACCACTGTTGAAAGCAACCTCTGTTTCTCCTCCAAGTCCTCTGGTTTCCATTGGGGAGGGACTTGTCCACTTCCTCCCACAAGGGGACAGTTCTTTTCAAAACAGCTCAGTTTTTTTCAAGCCCAGCCCGATTCCTCCACTCAAAAAAACTAATTAATCTGATTGGTTAGAATTTCAGGCGGTCTGTGAGTTTCAGTTTTCCTAGGCAGTTATGAGAAAACTTTGGCTATATTTTGATGGTTTGTTCTCTATTCTGTCAAATAGAGGTGTATAAAGGCAGGCCTATGACCCTAACAGCTTGCTGGTCAACTCAGTATTCCCCAGACATCCAGCTATCTAAATAGATAAATATTAAGTTTGAGAGGTAGGGAAGAATAATTAGACTCTTACTTTTACAAAGTCAGCTACACCAGGGAGTCCTGTGGTTTTTTTTTAGTTATTGGCATTTGCCTGTCCACTATATAAGACTAATGTATTGATCCCCACTGGCTATATGCTCTTTGTGCTTATTCTCTCCATTGTTTAGATTCCTGTGGAAAGCAGAGGTGAATATAAGCCTGCTTCATTTTCCTAGCTCCTCCTTGTGTAAACCTACCTTCTCAATATCCAAATAATAGACTGAGCTGAGCTATAGAAAGAAAGCTCATGATTTTACAATGTTGACATCAACTAGGGACAGATCCCGCCTCTGTCAATAGAAAGAATAAGTTCTGAGATGGCCAGGAGAAGGGTCTGAGGTGAGTCAGCTCTGCTACCTGCAGGATCATGTTCACCTTAAAGAAGCAAAAATCTCATTAGCCAGTAACTTTCAAGGCACACACAGTTGGAGATCATTTTATTACCAAAATGCCCAGGGGCATGAAGCAGATGGGTATGGGACAAGAATGAATGGGGAAGGGGGCAAGGAATGAAGCAGAGAATACAGAGCATGGGGACAAGGCTGTGAGGAGGTTGTTTGCCTGCAGCATCTCCCACCCTAATCATTGTCAGGTGACATAGTAAGGAGAGCTGTAGTCAGGACTATGGAAGTAACAGACTGTGAATTAACATGGAGAATGTATGAAAGCATCAAAATGCTCTGGGAACAAATTAGGCACTTTAAACAAGAGATGGTCTGGGCCCCAAACTATGCAGGTAGGCTCCAGATTGAGCTATGATTAAAAACCTTTATTTGATCATATTTGGGGCAAAAAAATGATCAAATTAAGATTAGTTCTATTTTGCAAAATGAGAAAGTAAAGATAGACAGGAAGAGATGACACCTAGAAATTAATTTACCAGTATTCCTGGTGAATTTTTCCCATAGTCATTTCTCCTTGTTAATTTAAAGTTCCCCAAAATAAACCAGAAAACTAGACAAGTCATTCACCAGAGCCTCTCTTCTCCCTGAAGCTGGCCTGTTGGTCGTGGGTGTTGCATGGATGTATATGTGTAACTGTTGATGGATCTGGCAGCTGAGGAAAGCATCACCCACCTTCATTCATTCCTCTCAGCTAAAGGAAATGTTCTCCCACAGTCTCCGTCCCACTCAAAAGCCTCCTCCTCCTTGCTTTTTCCCTCTGCATTATGAAGCAAAGTTGTCAGTTGTCTGAGCAGGGCCACACACATGAGCCATTTGTAAAAGGAGTGGGCACTGACTTCAGGCAAAGCAAATCTTCTGTCTCTACTGGATATCAGTCTAAAATTACCTCAGAACTATCTGAGGAAAACTAGGATTTCTCTCTGCCTTTGGTTTTTCTTTTTTTTTCTTTTTTCTTACTCAGAGAGCTGAGTTGAGCTGAGAGAATTTGCTAAATAGAAATAAGGGCTAGAACTATGATGAGATATTTTAAAGTTATCTAAGATGATCCCAGAGTCACAGGATAAAGATGGAACTATACAACATTGCATTCCTTGCTTCTATAAAAGCCCAGAAAGGTGTCTTCAGGGTTTCACATTCCAGTGTCTAATCCAAAGGAATTTCTAGTGCCTTGAGTAGTTAGAATCAAAGATGATAAGTGCAGTTTCATCACAGATCACAGTGATAAACAACAGTGGCCAGAAAGTAACCCAAAACCCAGTCACAGGTTGAAGCTGAACTCTAATCCGTATCTCTATCACAGTCACAATTGAGCCTTAGTGCCTACTCAAGACTGAACCTTCAGCCAAGTCCCAGAGAGAGAGGACATTCAAACTATGTTGCTGGTTACTTTACATACGCCTAATTTATTCCTCCCTATATTTCCCTGTAACACCTATGAAAACGTGGCAGAAGAATAGAGGTAACAATGATAGTGCCAATCCCTGAAAAAAAGTTGCTCTGGCCATAGGTTGACAGTAGACTTGAGAAAAGTGAGCTGTGAGTTAAATATTTATACTTGTCATCATAGACAGGAAAGAACTCAATCCAGCCTGTACATATTCTGACATCAGAGGCTCAGGAGGTGCTATGTATCAGGAAGTTCTCTGCCACTCCTCACCCTGATAGAGAAGTTATACTTCAGGGCATTCCAGCCTTTTGGTTCCCCCTCTATCCTCCTAACCCTAGTTCTTATTTTCTGTGTGCTTGGGAAACAAACTCTCAGAAACACAATAGGAATAAAGGCAACAAAATGACATGCACTAAAGAAGACGTGAGGTTACCAACAGGTAAGGTGGAGATCCCAGGACATGCATCACATGTTTGGAGGAAAATTTTATAATAGCTAGAGTGGTAACCATGGAGCATGTATCACATTTTAAGATGCAAAATTAGTGTATTATTCTGTTCAACTGCCATAACAAGATACCACAGGCTAGATGGCATAAACAACACATTTATTTTTTACCACATTTCTGGAGGCTGGAATTCCAGGATCGCAGTACCTGCAGAGGCCTTTAATAGGTCTCTCTCCTTGGCTTGCAAATATTTTTTCCCCATTGTGTCTTCGCATGGTTTCTTCTCTGTACATATACTTGAAGAACCTTTTGGTGCATTTTTTCCTTTTCTTATGAGGACACCATTCTTATTGGATCAGGATCCCATCCTTTTGATATCATTTAACCTTAATTATCTCTTTAAAGCCCCATTTCCAAATATGCTTAGATGATATATTAAGACTTTAATTTATTAATTTGGGAGATGTGCATGCACAACTCGGTCCCTGCCTCTGACCCTGCAAAATTAATGTTCTTATCACAAGCAAAATACATTCACTCTTTCTCAATAGCTCCTAAAGTCTTAACTCATTCCAGCATCAATTATAAGGCCAAAACTCATCAAAATCAGATATAGGTGAGATATCAGGTATGTTTTATCCTGAGGCAAAACTCCTCTCCAGCTGTGAACCTATAAAACCAAACAAATTATAATATATTTCAAAAATACAATGATAGGACAGGCATAGGATAGGCATTCCCATTCCTAAAGGGAGAAATCAGAAAAAGGTGATGGGTACTATGCAAATCTAAAATCTAGAAAGGCAAATTCCATTCCATCTTTTTTTTTTAAGATTTTATTTATTTGACAGAGAGAAACACAGCCAGAGAGGGAACACAAGCGGGGGGAGTGAGAGAGGGAGAAGCAGGCTTCCCACCGAGCAGGGAGTCCGATGTGGGACTCGATCCCGGGTCTCTGGGATCATGACCTGAGCTGAAGGCAGTCGCTTAACCAACTGAGCCACCCAGGTGCCCCAAATTCCATTCCATCTTAAATCTCAAGCATGATCTTATTTGGCTCAATGCTTTGCCCTTGGAGTTCACTGAGTGGGCAGCATCACCCTCGTGACCCTAAGTGGAAACCTAGCTTTCTGAACTGTGTGCAAAAGAAACCCTTTTCCCTGGGGGCACTAGGGGACATCATCCTGGTCAGCTGATAGCAAATCAAGGAAGGGTTCCTACTCTTGAACCCAAAGAGGAAATGTCCTTTGTCCCTGGGCCTATGGTAGAAGTGGCAATCCTGATGAGCTTAGTCACCTTCTGGGTAACTTTTATCTTTTCTTGAAGGATAACGCCTATTCAAAACCAGATATTTCCCAACCTGTAGACAGGATAGACTTTCTCATTTTTTTTTTTTTTTTTCAATATGGATAGGCTAAGAATTTTCTAAATCTTCAAGTTTTGGTTTCTTTTGTTTAACAATTCTTTCAATTTATCTCTTTTTCTCACATTTTTTTATAAGCAGTAAATCTCCTTATTCCTTACTCCTTCCAACACTGCTTAGAAATCTTCTCTGCTAATATTTAAGGTCATCACTCAAAGTTCTGCTTTCCATCAAACACTGACACACACACACACACACACACACACACACACACACACACACTTCCATTCAGCATCACTGACACTGAAGAGAGGGAAGCACATTTGTTTGAAGGTGAAAAAAAAAAAAAGAGAGAGAAAAACTAACATGAGGTCTGTGGAAAGATCCCACTACATGAAAGAATGATCTAAGTATGCAGAGGAAAAGCATAGCAGGAAAATGGTTTTCGAATACAGTTGTCTTACTTTTTCAATGAAATTCTGAAAAACACAGACTAGAATATGAAAGAGGAAATCACTAAACAACAAGTTGAAAATTAATTTTAAGTTAAAAAGCATCAATAATATGTATCTAAAACCCTAAAGATAGAAAAGTAGAAGAATGAGAGACCCAAAATTCTCAAAAGTCTTCTTTATAAATAAGCAGCAATCAAAAGTTACTATATTATTCTTGAATATAAAAAATATAGTAAAAAATCTAGGCTTGGGAGTTTTATGAAACTCAGAGAAAAACTTTAATTCAGTGGCTCTCAGTGTGGGCCTCAGGCCAGCAGCAGCAGCATCGCCTGGGATCCAATTAAAAATGCAGCTTCTCAGGTCCCACTGCAGACCTACTAAATCAGAAGCTGGAGTTGGGCCCAGCAATCTGTGTTTTCCCAGACCCTCCAGGTGATTTGATGCATCTTTGAGAACCACTGTTCTAGTAGAATATGAAACACCTTCCAAATCAGCAGGTAATTTAAACTGAAAAAGGATAAGCCACAGCAAAAAAAAGGTGTTCATTACTCCATTTATTTGCTCAACAAGACTTATGGGCTGACTCTCATGTCCATATTACTAATCTAGGTGCTGGGAATATAACAAATACTTTAGTCATAAAGCAGTCTGTAAGTTATGTGAAAAAAAAGTTAAATGTTGAAAAAGCAAAGATGTATTATTGGATTTTAGTATAAAGACTGTAGTCAGAGACACAGAAGGACACACTACATCATTCGTTAAGGGTCTATACATCAAGAAGATCTAACAATTGTAAATATTTATGCCCCCAACATGGGAGCAGCCAACTACATAAGCCAACTGTTAAACAAAATAAAGAATCATATTGATGCGAATACATTAATTGTAGGAGATCTTAACACACCACTCTCAGCAATGGACAGATCATCTAAACAGAAAATCAACAAAGAAACAAGAGCCTTGAATGACACATTGGACCAGATGGATCTCATAGATATATTCAGAACATTCCACCCTAAAACAGCAGAATACTCATTCTTCTCAAGTGCACATGGAACTTTCTCCAGAATAGACCACATACTGGGTCATAAATCAGGGCTCAACGATACCAGAAGATTGAAATTATTCCCTGCATATTCTCTGACCACAATGCCGTAAAACTGGAACTCAACCACCATAAAAAGTTCAGGAGAAAATCAAACACTTGGAAGCTAAAGATGATCCTGCTCAAGAATATGTGGATCAACCAAGAAATCAAAGAAGAACTGAAACACTTCATGGAAACCAATGAGAATGAAGATACATCAGTCCAAAACCTATGGGATACAGCAAAGGCCATCCTAAGGGGGAAATTCATAGCCATCCAAGCCTCACTCAAAAAAATTGAAAAATCCTGAATACACCAACTTTCATTACACCTTAAAGAACTGAAAATCAACAAAAAATTAAACCAACCCCCCACACAAGGTGGGAAATAATAAGGATTAGAGCAGAGATGAATGAATCAGAAACTAGAGATACAGTAGAACGCATCATCGAAACTAGAAGCTGGTTCTTTGAAAGAATCAATAAGATCAATAAGCCATTGGCCAAACTAGTCCAAAAGAAAAGGGAGAAGACCCAAATTAATAAAATCATGAATGAAAGGGGAGAGATCACGACTAACACCAAGGAAATAGAAACAATCATCAAAAACTACTATCAACAATTATATGCCAATATGTTTAACAACCTAGAAGAGATGGATACATTCCTAGAAACCTATAAACTACCAAGACTGAAACAGGAAAACATTGACAATTTGAATGGACCTATATCTAGTAATGAGATTGACACAGTGATCAAAAACCTCCCCAAAAACAAGAGTCCAGGACCAGACGGATTCCCTGGGGAATTCTACCAAACATTCAAAGAAGAAATAACACCTATTATCCTGAAGCTCTTTCTTTTTTTTTTTTTTAAAGATTTTATTTATTTGACAGAGAGAAACACAGCCAGAGAGGGAACATAAGCAAGGGGAGTGAGAGAGGGAGAAGCAGGCTTCCTGCCAAGCAGGGAGCCCGATGTGGGACTCGATCCCAGGTCTCCAGGATCATGACCTGAGCCGAAGGCAGTTGCTTAACCAACTGAGCCACCCAGGCGCCACCCTGAAGCTCTTTCAAAAAATAGAAATGAAAGGAAAACTTCCAGACTCTTTCTATGAAGCCAGCATCACTCTAATCCCCAAACCAGACAAAGACCCCATCAAAAAGGAGAACTTCAGACCAATATCGCTGATGAATACGGATGCCAAGATTCTCAACAAGATCCTTGCTAACAGGATCCAACAATACATTAAAAAGATTATCCACCAT
>PITA01013282.1:0-58203 GCA_004023965.1 Spilogale gracilis
TAGCATGTTATAAGAAAGAATATTTTTCAGGAGTTTAAACATGGAGTAGTGACAGACCTATGCCGTAATACAATAACAAATATACCATTTTTTTATAAAAAGACATTGAACTTGGAGAAAAACTAACACATCTCTCAGTTTCATGTATACTTTGCCATTGTTAACTTAGTTGCAACAAAATAAAATGTTTTAAATATGAAAAAAATAAAATAAAAGAGAGTTCTACTATCTAGACTAATACTCTTATTTATATAGTTTTACATTTTTATCTTTAAATACAAGTATACAAACAATATTTATATTATTTATGAATTAAAACATTTATATCTTATTTATATTTATATGATTAAAAGTCATACCTAATATTATCCAAGAGTGTTATATGTACTGAGAAAACAGCATGAACAAGAAAGAACCCTCACCTTATTTGACAGATGGAGGAACCCAGGCCCGGGAAGTTGAAGGGACTTGCCAAATTCATGCCACAGCTGTGGCAGAGTCACATCTAGAACACAGCCCTCTGACCCCCTTGAAGCTGTTTTTACACAGGATATTGTAAATAAAAGTTGGCTCAATCACCCAAAGAATTTGAATTGGGCGCATTCTAGCCTCCATCTCTTTGTTTCATTGCCTACCATTCCTTCCCCCCAAAAACAAAGAAAAAAAAATAAAATCTCACAGCTATGGTTTAAAAGTTTAATGGAGTCTAAACAATCCTTGTAGCCATTTTAAACACAAACCTTTCTCTGTCTCTATATGAAACATAAAGGCTTTTCCTCCATGACAGAGCATGGCTAATGTCTGCTTTCCTCCCTTGCATCCCCATCTGGTTTTTCCAGCTCAGACTCAAATTATTCAGCAGATCTTATCCAATAATAATAAGATCTTACTTTCCAAGATACATTTTTCTTACTCTGTTTTATGATCTGAATTGAGGATAAAGTAATTTGCAGTGAGCAGGTCATCTATTCCCTCTGTTCAGACAAGGCATCTGAGGCACAGAAGTATTTATTTTTGTCCAAGAGTATGCAGAAGGAAATAAGAGATAGAAAAGTAACTCATGTTTTCAAACTTGAAATTGTTTTCCATCAGATTTCATGAGAAAAGTAGAGAATATATTCAAGCATTAGATGAGATTGACATGGACTTCTCTACTCCCTAGGACACACTTTGGGATTAGGCTGGTGAAATTTTGTCAAGGGTGAAATATGTTCGAAACATTTGGGAGAAGGTGTTGTTCCTCACTGCCATTCCTGCCATGACCCTGCCCCCCAGACCTCACCATCTCACAGGGGGAAATATATTGTATACTACAAACTGATTAGTTTATTTTAGGCCTCTGACATAAGAACTATGGAAGCTCAGGGTAAGTGGTGGCTAAATCTGAATGCAATAGCTATGAAGAAGTCTCAGCAAAGATGATACTTGAGTTGTGTGTTAAGGGATAAACAGGATTTCTTGAAGCTGAGAAGGAAAAGTACAGAGCGAGCGGGGGATGGAGAGGGAAAGAATTTAACAAGAACGGGCATGCATGCGAAGGGAAAGGGCCATGTCAGGGCTGTCACAATAATGGAGGGATCTTGATAACTTTGTATCTTTGGGGGCATTTGGAACAATCTCCTGAGTCACACTTTCAGACTATCTCAGAAAACTATGAAAAGTAAGGCAAAACAAAGCAAAATAAGCTGAAAGCATTAAAGTTTTTAGGGGACTCGGAATTCATAAGAATGCATCTGTTGTAAATCTTTTTATTAATAGGAAACTCCTTTGTAAAATAGGCAATCCTATGCTGCCCTACACTCTCCTTCAATTTGTCTCTTTTATACATTGAGTTTTGTGAAGCAGGATTTTATAAAATGAAAGCAATATTTTCTGGGGGTTAACAGAAAGCAACACAAAACCAATTCCTTCAATCATGAATTGATGTAAGCAGGTCGAAAATCAAGCCTTTATCAGATGAATTAAACCAAGGCCAACAACCAGGTGCATCATCCCTGTCCCTAAGGCTCTGTGTTCTACCTTGGTTACCTATAGTATAGTATAGCTAAGTTAGCTATAATATATACCTAAGTTACCTAAGTTATATACAGTATATCTAAGTTAGCAGAACTTTGAATCTGACAAAGCTGAATAATTGCCACATCATGACTGTGTGTTATTTGAAACCTCTAAACTGCAAAGGCAGAATAAAAACTAAATAAGGGGAAAATGAAAAGATTTCAAGATTCGGTGGCCCTCTGCTCTCACCCTTAATTGTCAACACCCTTATCATACTCACTGAAATCCTGTCCCCAGAATCAGTCAAGAGGTCCAAGTAAGATTCTGTGGAAAAGTAAATTGGGAGCCAGTGGCTCAAATAATGAAAAGTCTAATTCAAGTAAAAGATGTTGATGAACAATATTTCCAAGATTATATGCAGTCTATAGATTTTAAATTGATTAAAAAAAAAAGACTTAGTATCATCCTATATCTTTATCAGGAAAAGAGCCTGGAGATGAATGAACTTGTACTGCTCCCTGACTACCATATGCTCCTGAGTGCCTTACAGGTGCATACTCACTTTGGAGCCCCAATGGCCAATGATCTGTTGCATTCACCTGAGCCCATTTACTCCTCACCCACCTTGATCCTGTGGGGTAGACATTAGTGTCTGCACTTCATACATGAGAAAACTGGGCCCACAGGAAAAATTAATGTGCCCAGGAACACAGAGATATGAAATGATGAGCCTTAGGCACCCACACATCTGTCAGTTCAGTGCTCACATTATTTTCATTGTCCCACACTGAGAGTTTTCATTGTATTTCTTGAGGACATGGTGCAATGAACTTGGTTCTGACTTCAGCTAAATCTTCATACATATATTTCAAACATCAGACAAAATCATAGACACCAAAGAACATGGCAAATTTTAGTTTTGTATAGAAACTACAGAGAGTGTTACCCTGATTAGGTGCAGCGGGGGAGGCATGGGTTGTTCTGACCCAACAATGTATAAGCATCAAGGACATCTCATGCTCTGGTTCTTTCTCAGACCCCTGGGGTCTTGTCCACCTGGGGAAGTGATAACAAGCCTCTCAACTTGACAAAATCAAGTAACTCTGTAATAAGAAATTATTAAAACTGGGGTTATGTTAGTGAAGAAAGTAAATGGGGTGCTGGGTATATCAGATGGATTTTGAAATCTCTTGGGTGATGATCTGTTTTAGAGAGAATGTTTTCTCTCTAAATTGAAAGAAACTCCAGATCACAAATGGGAATAAATGGTGTGTGTATGTGTGTGTGTGTGTGCGTATGTGCATATGTCTGTGTGTCTAGTCCTATGAAAGGCCCAGAACTACCACCAGGAGTGACCACCCCCACTCTGTCTAGGGGAGTGAAAGGGATGTGTGAACAGAGAACTGTTGTGCAACGGGGTAGGTACAAAGGGAGAGATGTACACATGGTATTTTGAAAGCAACGTGTGCTGTGGCTCAAGAATTTAGAGGACACTCCCATAGGTGGCTTAGCTGCTCCATTACAGCACTGAAACCAGAAGCCTCCTGACTTCCTGGATGGTGGATTTTCCAGCTCAACCATGCTGCTTCTTGTAAACCAGCATAAAATCTGCTTCCCTTAATTGGAGGTTAGGCTGCTGATAGTGACTGTTCTGTGTGTATGTGGGTGTGTGTGTTTGTGACGTGGTGGCATCATGAATATATGTACACTGATGGAGGGCAGTCTTCTGCATTGCTTACAAGCATGCCTGAAACTCTCTGATCACTGAATTTGGCTGTTATTTACAAAGCCCGACAATGTTCTCAACTCACTCCCTTGGGTTTTGCTCATAAATGTCAGCTCTCTGATGACCATCACCAAGCAGTGCCATCTGCTCTTTTGGTTCATCAGAGGGGACCAGCTAAGTGTCACCACTGACAATTGTGCCAGGTAATCCGCCTTTTCTGCCTGCTCTGCCAACAGCATCACATCAGCATTAGAATAGGACCTGTTCTGGTCTCCACACTCTCAGGTACTTGAGCAACCTGCCACTGCCAAGTGAATTGGGGAGAGAGCAGTATGTGGCAGACTCTCCCTGGAGTGTGTGTGAAGCATGGAGCAGGCTGGGGGATGTTGGCGGAAGCTGAGGATATTGTTTGAAGAAGGGAGTCAGAGGATGTACAAGATTGAGAATCCCAGGGGAAAAATAGACACCAGACAAGGATTGTTAAGTAGTTTGATACGTTGTGTGGTAGGGGAAGAAGGTCTTTGTTCAGAAGATGGCTTGTACAGGGAGGGCATTGCTTGGGAGTCTGGGTAGTTACTTACTGAATGGAGAAGGAAACCTTAGAGAGTTGACCCTCCATACTTTCTCTTCACACACTTTAAAATGAGAAAAATGTCAGTGTTGTCTGTGCCGAAGCCTGTGTACACCCACCAAGAGGGATGATTGTCATTCTGTCCAATCTATGTCTTCCAGTTCCTTGCCCCAATGAAAATAATGTGGATTTTTGAGTCTTTAATGTGCCTGGTTCTGTCATAAATGCTTTCTGTATATTATTTCATGGAATCCTCCAAAATACTGCAGTGTAGCCAGGGTGATTATCCTTAGATTACAGAGGAGAGAAGTGAGGCTTGGGGAAGCTAAGTAACTCATGTGGGAACCCAGAACCTGTAGTCACCCTATGGGAGTCAGCCTCTGCCACATCCCACTCTCCAAACCATCATACACTAGACCATTCACCATCCCATGTTCTCCACCTGCTCTGGATCTGTAGGATGATAGAATGATGCCTCAGCATAGAAATTTTGACAGAACAATGTGAACCAGAGGCTTGAGCATGCAGAAACCCAGACTTGTGTTTCCTCATCCATAAATAAGAATTACACCAGTACCGACTGCAGCAACTCATACTTAAATAACTGTAACAAAACCTTGTACGTGATAAATGACAGATAATGCATGTCATGTGAATGGATAATTTGTTTCTCACTATTTGTCTTTAATAGCATTTGAGATTGCAGGGCCCACTCAAACTCTGAATCTCTGTTTTCCTCATCCTAAAAAAAAAAAAAAAAAAAAAAGACATTATTTAAAATTACCTCAGAGGGTTGCTAAATAGATATTAGAAAATATTAAATACTGTAAATTATAGTGCCCAAGATATTCTGTCCTTATTAAATCTGTTGCTTGCTGTCCTCCTGCCTTCTCTCCTTCCCTTTCCCATGGCTCCACCTAAGGCAGTTCACCTTAGTAGGGTGGGGGAAAGCGATGGCAGATTTTTCAATGGGTTACAGGAAAATGGCGATTTGGGTTCCATATTGTAAATGTGTCAGTGTCTCTCCACTTGCTCTATGCCTACTCTTGCTCTCTATCACTTTATATTGATTAGTTGTGGTTTTAGTCTCTTGAGTAGCAATTTGACTGACTATAATAATGGTGCTTTGCTGGTTACCCTAGCAAATGATTCCTGTATTCATCCTAATTGACCCATCACAGGTGCACACACACACCACGCTGCCTCAGAAAGGATTTGAGGATTTGAGGATAATGGCCTGGCCAGCTACACTAGCCCCAAAAGTTCTGCTTGTAGAATTGAATTTGGACTGAAATTTGTTTCTTTAATACATGTGTTGTTTTAATAATTTTTGAATGACAAGATGTTCCCTTTGTTTTCCACAGTAATAGCATTGCTACATTGAAATGGAGAGCCCTATTTAATGGTTACAAGAACAGCTGATAATAAGCCACACATATAGAGTTTTGTTAAATGGAAGAAGTCAGACTCTTTATTTAGAAACGCAAGAAGTACATCTGTTATTTGAAATTGAATTGTACTTTAACTAATTGGTTTCCTCCCATCATCTTTAACCCACGTGGACAACCCACTGATTTCTGCTCCCCATTTCACCATCAGGGCAATTGTCCATTTTGCTTTTGTCTTCTCCAGCTCAAATGTCTTCAGTGGTTTGCCCATTGCCAATGGGCTGATATCCAAAGTCTACCCATTAACTAATCACCAAGGAGGCATCCCCAAAGCTCATCATATAGGGAGTGGTGTTGTGTTGGATGGCATAGAGGAATCAAACCAGACAGTGCAGAAATTCTAGGGAACCAGCACTAGAGAGAAAATGGCAGAAGACAGGAGGGATCAGTGAGGGATTGAAGTAGAAAATTAAGAACACCTTGTTAATGGAGTCCAATGAAGTACAAGCACAAAGATCCAGAACTGAAGTTACAAAGGTCAAGATGATGCGGAAATGTTATTTTATCTTGGTCCCGGTATGAGAGGATTTGTTGCACTGTATCTCTCATTTCTCTCTTGGTCTCTCTGTCTCTGTATCTCTGTCTGTCTCTCCCATTCCCTCAGTGTGAGCTATGCCCTGATTTAAAAAGACCCATACCTACCAGATGATCTGTCTTCTAGACAAATTATTCTACTTTTACCGCTCAAATTCTTGAGGCTTCCTCTCTATAATATTCACATAATTGTTCCAACATAAGCTCTCTGTTCCTTTCTCTCAATTTCTCCAGTTTTATCTTTCCTTCCAGATTCTGCACAAGTATTTTCTGCTCCTTCAGATCGCTCCAGTCTACTCCAGTCTAGCATTTGTCCCTTTACACTTAACAGTCTTTCTGACTGTTGATCCCTGCTCACAATTACGCAGGTTCTTCTAGTGTCTGGTTTGTGGTCTTAAAATGCTATTTAAATCTTGTGTTTTTATGTAACTAACTTGCAGTCTTATTATACTTTATCTCCCCATCTTGAATGCAAATTCCTGCAGGATAGGAAATAGATTTTATATTGTCTTTTCTCTCCCATGAAGCTTATGATAGTAAGTGCTCAAAAATATTTATAAATTCAATTTCCTTCTTTCATCTTTGAGAAAGGACAGGGGGAAAGACAACGCTTATGTAGTGAAATAGAACTAAGCAATATTCTAAAATTCTGTGACACAAAGAGCCCTGAATATACAGAAAGAAACCAGAACCAATAGAAGCAGAGTAGGTTTGTGAGTGAAGGGGAGGCTATGGTTTGGGAGGAGCCTAGGCTCAGGCTAGCATGAATCCTGCTTGGTGACAGTGGATTTGAAGATGAATAAGCCCACTCTATGTTTAGGATGCTCAGTAACACAAAGAGGTCAAAGTAAGGCTGTGGGCCAAAATTTGGCAGGTAGGCAAGAATAAACAGTATCATGGGCCGTGTTACAAGAAGTGATGATGTGCTATGCAGATACCGTAGAATCAGAACAGTGCACATTCCTTGAAAGCCAAATGATGGGAGCATTTGGCAGTTGAACACAAATGAAACACTGAAATAACTGAAAATAACTAACGTTTTATTTGCCAAATAATTTTCCACCTGATACCAGGAGGAGGGTAGGGTGGAAGAAATTATTTATGAAATGTTCTCAGGGCATCTAGGTAGCTCAGTCAGTTAAGTGTCTGCCTTCCTCTCAGATCATGATCCCAGGGTCCCAGGATGAAGCCTAAGCCTCAGGCTTCCTGCTCAGCGGGAAGTCTCTCCCTCTGCCCCTTCTCCTCCCCTTCTCCCTCCCCTCCCCTTTTCTCCCTCCCCTCCCCTCCCCCTTTCTCCTCACCTTTTCCCTTGTCCTCCCCTTCCCCTTGTCCTCCTCTTCCCCCTTCCTCTTCCCTTTCCCCTCCTCTCCCTTCTCAGCATCCCCTGCTTATGCTCTGTCTTTCCTGCAGGCACTCTCTCTCTCTCTCTTCCTCTCTCTTCCTCTATCTCTCCCTTTCTCTCAAATCAATAAATAAATATCCTAAAAAAAAAAAAGAAATATTCTTGGAAAACCTTAGTAATGAGCCAGTGGAACTTTGCTTACTTCTGCATTTTTTAGTTCAAAATGCTTATTAACATTTCAGTAAAAAATTATTTCTTGATTAACACTGAGAAAAACTGAGTTAGAGCGTGATGATAACTCTGAATTCTAAAGCAATCACAAGTTTCCACATATTTTTCTCTGAGGGTGAAAATATCCCATTTAATTTTGACAACCTCTAAAATGAAGAAAAAGAGGAACCCTAAAGAATAACAGACAATCAACAATCACAGGACCAGATTATAATCAAGGTATTGTACCTCATTTCTACTCTTAGGCATCTCTAAAGTCAAGAAGGCAAAATCCATTTCATAGGTAAAATTCTTGCTGCTATTAAAATTAAAAAATGAAAATTTTCTGTGTCCCCTCCCCCTTCTTTTCTTCTGATGTTTACCTACTCACTTCTTTCTACATGTTTGGTTATAATGAAAGAGCATAAGTAATCTAATATCAGCTTTCATAATTTCTTTAGACCCACACCACAGACACTTTTGATATTTTTCTGCCCTTCCAATATGTATCTTTCACTTTCTTCATTCATCACACAAAAGCAAATGGAAAACATTTTTACATAGAATAATCTGCTGTGACAAGCACACAAGTTACCTGCATCCCTGAGCTTATTGTATTTTCCTTGAGTGTAATTCTGAAACAACCCAGCATGTTTGAAAAAGTGTGGACTTTGAAGATGACTAGACTTGCATTGAAATTCAGTTCTGCTACTTATAAGGTGAGTGACTTTGCTGATTTTTTCTTTTTCTTCTTCCTGATCTTTTCATGTTGGAGGATCCAGGGTTTATTCCTTGAACCTCACTTCATCTTTAATTTCTTAGATTATTTCATCCAGCCCTGTGGCTGTCTTTATATACCTTTGTATCCTTAGATTTGGAATTCAATTAATTTTATATATAGATTAAAAACAGAAGGGGACATCACTAAAATAACTAAAATTAGAGACTAACAATACTAAATGGAGACTAGGATATAATAGGAGTATAAATTAATACAACCACCATGGAAAATGGGTTGGCATTATGTACTAAGTTGAAGAAATGCATAAGTTGACCATATGAACTAGCAATTCTGTTTCTAGCTATATATATCCAACAGAAGCTCACACACATGTGGACCAAGAGGCATGGCCAGAGTGTTCAGAGTAAAATTATTCCTAATGTCCCCAAATTAAAAGTCTAAATCCCAAAATGCTCATCTGTATAAGAGTGAATAAATCATGTTAGAATAGATTTAACATTACATATATAAGGTTTATATATATATAAACACACACACACATTTTAGAAAGGAAAGAGCACCCATAAATTTGGATATTAGGTACCTGTTGAGGGTAGGAGGGAGGAGGCAGTCATTGAGAAGTGCATGGGGACTCTGCAGTTCAGTAAATGTTCTTGTTTCCAAGTAGGTGTTGGTAGTATGAGTGTTCACTTTGTGACCTGTCATAGAATCATAATATTTTCTTTTGTACTCCTTCCTAAAGTATACTAAATTTCACAGAAGAACAGATTTATGATGGTTTAAAACATTGTATCTCCATTCCAGACTTCCTTCCTGAGCTCCAGTTATGTACTCAACTCTCTACTTGACATCTCCACTTAAATAGCTAATAGAAATTTCCAACTAAATATGTCCAAAACTAAAACACTGATATTCTTCCCAAACTTGTTTCATTTAAAGCTTCCCTCATATTGGTTGATGCCACCTCCATCTTTCCAGTTGCTCAGGCCCCAAATCTTAGGCTGCCATTGCTCCCCTCTCTCTCTCATACTTCCATATCCAAGTCAGAAGCCCTTGTGACTTTATTTTTTACATGTATGCAGAGGTCTACTTTTCTCAAAACTCAACTGTTACCACTTTGGTCCCAGGTACCAGCTATAATCTGCAGGATTGCCCTAACTCTTCTGCATGCTTCCGTGTCATCCCCTGTCATTTATTCTCGACACAGCAGCTACAGTGGTCCTATCTTTCACTTTCCATACATAAGAGAGATCATACGGCATGCACGCAGACGCGCGCGCGCGCACACACACATCAGTTTTTCTTTATTCATTCATCCATCAATGGACACTCAGATCGTATCCACCTCTTGGCCGTTGTAAGTAATGTTGCAATACACTTGAAAGTGATTTCATTGAGATTTGTCAATTTTCTTTGACAGTGATTTAATCACTTGAAGATAAATACCCACAGGTAAGACTGCTGGATCATATGGTGGTTCTGTTTTGGTTTTTTTTTAATTTCTTGAGGAACCTCCATACTGTTTTCCATAGTGGCTGCACCAATTTACACTTCTGCCAACCGCACGAATCTCTATCCTTTATCAGAGTGGTCCTTTTAAACTAAAATTCAGATTTTGTTATTCCTGTGCTTAAAACTCTGCCATGGGCCCTGTTTCACTTACAGTGTTCTTACTCACCCATGTCACTTCTCTCATACACCTAGCATTTCTCTTGCTTTCTGTCAGAGTAACAACAGCTTCCTTGCTGTTCCTAAAATATGCCAGACATGCACACTCTCCTGTTAGGGCCTCTATCTAGCTTTTTCCTCTTCCTAGAATAATTTTCCCCAGATATCTGTTTGGCTTGCTCTATTTCTTGTTCTTTTGTTTTTGTCTCAATGGGCTTACCCTGACTAGCTTATTTTATTGAAATTCCCACCTACATATAATACCTTCCTATATCTTTTTCTTGGGCCTACTTTTTTCTTTATATAGTACCTATTATTTTCTAACTCATTTATTATGTTACCGGTTTTCTCCAACCAGAATGTCTTTGTTCTCTCAATTTCTCAGTGCATCCATGACATAAAATTACCTAAACTCGAGAAGACTCCATTTCTTTATGTCTGACGCATGGATAATAATGTCACCCTTGCCAGGGGATTGTAAGATTCAAGGTAGTAGCAGTGGAGGTGAGAAGTAATAAGAGTTTGGGTAGGAAAGGAAAGAATTGATAGGAAACTGTTGTTGGCCCAATTAGAACGGTGGGTTTTGCCATTGAGCAAAATAAAATTATTATATATAAAGTTCTCAGCACTGAAAACCCAGAAGTTTATTCTCTCTTATTTTAAAAGTTTTATTTATAATTTGTAAGTAATCTCTAAACCCAAAATGGGACTTGAACTTGCTACCCCAAGATCGAGTTGCATGTCCTTCTGACTGAGCCAGCCTGGCACCCCTCTCTTAATCTTAGGTAGCAAAAGAAAGTATACATACTCTTGGCTTTGTAAAGAGACACAACATAGACCCATTTATAATCACTGGATGCTTATATTCTCGTTGGATTGGAAAACTTTTCAAGCAGAACTTATACTGTAGGTCTGATATGAAGATTAAATCCCAATAAAACAGTGTCATACTTAAGGGTAGATACATGATAAATGTTTAAAATTCTTCTTTATTAATAAAATGCCTCATAGTTGAGGGAAGAAAGAGAAACATTAATAGGTATAAGGTAAATATGCAAATTTACATTTACACATTCTAGTGGAAACAGAGTAAATAAAAACTTATTTATAGATCATAGCAATCTTGAAAATCTCCCATTAAAGAGGTTTTTGAGGGGCGCCTGGGTGGCTCAGTTGGACTGCCTTCAGCTCAGGTCATGATCCCGGAGACCCAGGATCGAGTCCCACATCGGGCTCCCTGCTCGGCGGGAAGCCTGCTTCTCCCTCTCTCACCCGCCCTGCTTGTGTTCCCTCTCTGGCTGTGTTTCTCTCTGTCAAATAAATAAAATCTTTAAAAATAAATAAATAAATAAATAAATAAATAAATAAATAAATAAATAATAAAGAGGTTTTTGAGCCAAGCTATTCATGCATTTAATACGTGGCTTAGATGTATTGAGCTCTTGCTTTCCAGCCATTGTTCTCGAGACTGAGAAACATAGCTTCCACCCCCACCTTCACAAAAACTAGCATAATGGTAAAGAGAGACTAGGAAAATTACCATCATTAGAGTTTTAAGGCTCAAAGTGTTAGCATTTAAAAACTTTTCTACTTGTCTTTTCCACACAAATGTGCCTTAGGTGAGGTAGACAGAACCAAAATAGAAAATCAGAACTCTCCATCCTCTGTTGTCCTTATTTGATCCTTTCTTTTCACAGTCTTAGCCAATAGCAAGGAGGTTTCTCCCTGGTGCATGGCCCAGATGTCACCATCTCTCTTCCATCCTAAACACCATGACTGTTCACTCTTCCAAGGCTAAGTTTGTTTTGCACAGTGCTGAAGAGCACATTTCTGAAATCCTGTTACCAACATTCAAATGCTGGGTCATTCACTTGGTAGTGCTGTGATCTTGGGCACATTGCTCGTCATGTCTGTATCTCACTTTCCTTCACTGTCAAATAGGGAGAATGATACACTGTTCTTGCAAGGAATTGATGCATGCACTTCCAATGAATTAATGAGAATGACGTGCTTAGCACAGTACCTGGAACTTTTATGTAAGAGCTAGCTACTGTTGTGATTGTTGTCACTCTTCTCACCATTATTATTATGTCTTTCCAAGAACTTATTCAGTCCAATTCAGGCTGAGGACAGGGTTTTGTACTTTTTGTCCCATGTTGAGATGGCTTCCCTTTCTCCTAATTCACAGAAAAGCATTTCTCATTTACCTCCCTACCTGCAACAACGACTATTTGAGGTTTAAGGTAAACGTATTTGTGCAACCCTGAGCAAATGGGCTGGAGTGATGGGGAGCCATGGCCAGATTTTCTAACCATTTTCTGGGGAAGCAGGTGGCTGCTGAACCCTAAGACCCCAGTCCTTTACAGAAAGCAACAGACGTATTTCCACCTTTTTTGAAAACTCTCTGACTGTGAAGAGTCACTGCCTGGAATCATCCCGAACACTCAAAGAAGAACTTTCTGATACTTTTTTCCAACACTGAAAGCTTCTGTCTACTGTTTTAAGTGAAAAACCCCATGTACAAGGAGATTTTAGAGTCAAATGAATTCAAAGGAGAAGTAGAGAAGCAAGGGTAGCTTCAATAGTCTGTTCAGTTTGAGCTCATCATGGAAGGTCACAATGCCTACGTGTCTCTGGGTTGCTGTCCATCACTCCTGGCATATCCAATTATTTTTAATTTTCAAATTTTATAGCTAGCATTTGAGCTACACCAGCTAATCCCTATCTAACTAATAAGGTCCTCCGCTTCCACCTTTATTGATTAATTATCTGTTGGAGTTTTAAATATCCATTTGTGTTTAATTTGCTGATATTAAAAATGCCTCAATCCTGAAAGTGATGAATGGTCTTCCAAAGGATAGGACTCTGGTTTTGATTTATGTAATATTGAGTTCACTGAAGTCTAGCTGGGAACCTGCCATGGAAGATCATTGTAATAAAGAGCCCAATAAGGAACACTCTTCAGGTCTTTGAGAATTTGCCTACTGCCAGTGGATGAACTCTTTTGTTTTGGTTTGGTTTTTTACCCAGATTTTTATGTAGATCCTTAGCACCAACTTCTGGAAGATGCCTCTAATGGCACCTGTCTCTTAAACAAATTTTATGCACCCTTACCTAACTTTTTCATGAGTAGTCATACTCAGTGACCATCCAGGTTCAATGGCCTTCTGGAATTTTCTCTGCCTATCTAAGTTCCATTTATTCTTAAAGAACCAGGAGGTGAACATCCACACCTACTGTAATTTGTGAGTTTATAATTTGTCTCCTTCTCAATATTCCTAACTTTACTAGAATAGCTGTACCTATTCATTTAACACTTAACATATTTGGATTTATATGTTTAACTTTCTCTGTGTATGTCCTATCCATTCACGATACTACACATTTCTTAAGCTAAAGTCCAGTTTAATATTTTAACTATGCCAGTAGTTCTTGAAATGTGGTCTCCTGGTCCTCAGTGGCTGCAGTATCTGAGTACTTGTAAGAAATGCAAATTCTCTCCCATCCCACGTCTGCAAAATTAGAAGAAAGCTCTGAGGTTGGGACCCAGCAATTTGTACTTTAACAAGCTGTGTTGGTAATACTGCTATAAACTGAAGAGTGAACACCAAACTTGTCCTGAAATTAGCTGCACATCAGAATCACCTGGAAGAGTTTTTAAAATACTGCCACTTGGGTACCATTCCCAGCAATTTGCATTTTACTTGGTCTGGGGCGCAGCCTGGATATTGGGATGTTTTCAAATCTCCCCACTTGGTTATATTGTGCAATAATACTTGGGAATCAGTAATCCATATCACACTTTTCTTTTTTCCTATATCTCCCTAATTGTCTTGGTAGGTGGGTGTTTCTAAGAATATATCCATTTCTTCTAGGTTATGTAATTGGTTGGCATATACTTGTTTATAGTAGTGTCTTAGGATCCTATACATTTCTGTAGTATCAGTTGTATATATGTTACCATGGGGCGTTCTCTCTCCCAGAATGGCCAAGGCTAAGCATGTATAAACACTCATATATTTGTTAGTTAAAATGGGTAATTTTAGTTGTTTTATTAAATATCTTTAATGACCAAACTAATATGATTTTCAAACCATTATAGATATTATTATAGTCTGACAAAAGAGAGATATAAAAGTTGGAGTATATCTCCAGCAGTCACCAAAACACAATACATATATAATGTGTTTTCATGGTAGCACGTATCTTTGAATGGAACAAAGATGAGTATACATTGTTACCTAAACAGGAATTCGGCATGTTCTGAAATAATCTTTACAGTCCTGTTATATGACGAGCATGCTTTGTTTCTCTTAAAAATGTGGATTCATTTTTAGTTTTAGGAGCCCTGTTCCTCTTGTAAAGCTCAAGGGATAGCGTTTACTAACCTGACAAGAGAGAACATGATCTGTGGCTCAGTTCTATGAATTACTAACATATGGACCATGAAAATTCAAATAGGCCAAGCTTTATAGTTCTCTTCAGTTCTTCTCTGTTTGGCTGGGGCTCATCCAGCCTGTCTTAATTAGAAAATGTTTTTTCCTGGACCTCCTGGCAGACCTTGTTGACAAATCAATGTTTATAGTCATTCCTTTGTTTTTTTCTTTCCATCTTTTTCTCTGATGTGAAATATTCTCCCTGCTCTGCTTGTTCTGTTTTTTTAAAATAATAATTTATTTTATTTTTTCCATGTTCCAAGAGTTATTGTTTATGCCCCACACCCAGTGCTCCATGCAATTCATGCCCTGTGAGAGACTTTTCCTGATTATTGATAGCTTTGCAAAGTTTCGATTATTATAAATACATATGTTTTTGTGTATAAATATTCACTGTGTCTTAGTAAGTCAGAATCCCTCAACTGAGAGTCGAGGGAACAACCATCTCCTAATTTTAAGTTCTTACCTTTGATATTACAGAGAAACAAGCATAGTAGATAATATCCAAATTCTGTACACATTTTTTTCAGAAATAATAATGTTAAATATCTCATCCAATCAAACTGTCTTGGCAATTGAATTAAATACTTAGAATCTTCATTTTGAAGTATTACTCGATCAGTGTATGAAGTTATACTGTGGATAAATGCATAAATAGAGATATAATTTCCCTTATGCCATTTTTGTTTAGATAATATGATTACATTAAATTTTAAATGAAGCTTGTCTTTTTATATATGAGCTGGTAGTTTGAATACATTTTCTCCTAAGTAGTAAGCTTTAAATTTTGTTGTGCATTTGTCTATATTTTCATACTGTATCTAACAACTCAGTTTTTCTAATTGATGGGGGCAACAGCTTGTTGATTTATGTCTGCTATTTTTGACTTATTTTTTATTCATCATTTCTTGAAGCTATCTCTCCATGTGCCATTCCAAATATCTATATTAATTAATTGTGAAGCTTTTTACCAATAGTACAGGCATTTCTCAATATTTCCCCAAACATATTTCCATGTGGAAATCACTGTCATTTTCTGTGTCATCAAATCCATTGTCCTGAATGCCTTTTTTAGTCCTCTGAATGACATTCAATTTAGCCCAAAGTAATTAAAAATTCATAGTGCTATCAAGAACCAGTTTAAGAGGAAATATATTATACACTATATAACACTGATACATACACAGTATAAAATGACATGAAAGCAAGAGTGAGACAAATATAAAGCCTATCTATATGCAAACATTTCATATCTAGCTCCAACCAAAATTCTATAACTATTCAGTGTCCACAATCCCAGTGCTGTGATAGTCAATTCAATGAAAATATATAATCTCTCAATTTCCCCCCAAGTTTCCCTTGATCTTTCATGCTTTCTGTCAGAACCACGAGGCACAGGAGTTTGAGGCAAAAATGAAAAGACTAATAATGATCTCAGTGGGTTTTTTTCATTAAATTTAAAATTTAAAACATTACATTAAAATTTTTTTGATTATTTAATTTTTGCCTCTCTCCCTGAATTTTGTATTTGCCTTAACCTATTTCCATCTTGGCTTTTAATTTTGCCTCACATGTACATTATTGCCTATGTAGCCCAAAACTTGATAGCTCATCTTGCATAAAGTGTTTCAATATGCTGCAAAAATGAAAATTGTGTGAAAGTAAAATTTAGTTTCCAACAGATAGTAATGTGAGCGGCAACTAGAGCCCACAGTCTGCATGGCCTTCATCAGTTCCCGCAGATGGTCCTGCCTCAAATTTCTCTCCTTAACCAAAGTGCTAGAAGAAAATCATGCAGAAACCAAGTTTTCTTTCCTTTTTCACTGAGCTACCACAGAACTGACTTCTTTGAAATGTCAGTTCTGAGGAAGGCATTGTCTTCTCCATGCTGACAGGTTTCATCACCCATAGTTTATTCACTCTCTATGCCCTTGTCAAAATTTAAACATGTCTGCTTCTAAGAAACCCATCTTCCACCAGTTCTCAGTTACTAGAAACAGAGAGGGGGGATCAGTAGAAGAGCAGGGTCTATAACACTAAATTTTGGTGGTAACATATATTTTAAAAAATACCTTTTTCTGAGATATAACCAAAGTGAGAGGGTTTTATTGCTACAGAAAATCAGGGAAGCATATTTTCATCTTCTTAGTGAAAACCAGTTGTTCGGCTTTGCCATTGTGAGTAGACAGTGAATTACAGCAGACTCTGATTGACTCAGGAAAATGAGCATTTTTCCTTGATTGACAGTGATACAATTTAATAAGGAATGCCACAATAAACTTCATTCTTTTGGGGCTCACTTCTCTCATTTAAAAAATGAAAGCACTGAATTAGTTTAACTCGAGATGCTTTCCAGCACTTAAAAAAATTCCCCTACCTGCTTACATGATTCCTTAAGAAGTTTCTTTGTTTGACTCAAGCTACTAAAATAAGTGTTAGTAGGATTACACTGTAATTTCATTCTTTGTTAAAATTATGATAGCCATTGTGTAGAAATTGTGTAGAAATAACGCTGCTTCTGTATAAAAATATACCATGTCTTTGTCAAAGATTCCATTAGCTAATATTTGATGATGAAAATCACATCATTTAAATTGTCTCTTTCACTAAGACACAGATTAAAACTTCCCCTCATCATTCCAGACTGGCCCAACACAAAGGCAAAATAAGACATCTATACCATAAGACCTAAGTTCCAACCAAAATTCCTTGCTTTAATAATAGTATATTGTTTGCAATTATATAATGCCGTCTTGCTTCCCTATCAGTTCTTGGACACTTGATTGATAATAAGCTGTTTTGAGCACAAAATATTTCTTACCTGTCGAGCTTATATCCTTAAAATTCAATATGGAGCTTCTATTTGAAACCATTATCCTCCCAGTTTGCAATTGCATTGGTATTTCTTCTAAAATGTTGTCTAAAATGCTCCCAAAATGCCTCGAGTTAATCCTGAGACTATATTTAAGTTACAGAAACTCAACTATACACTCCATGTTCCGTGAGGTACCATTTTCATGTGGTGAGATAACATTGAATTTTAATTAAATAGATTTCAGAGGATAAAAGCACTTTTACACAAGGTATCTCAAGGCATCTCATTAAAAATCTCGTAATAGTGAGAGCTGGTCAGACAGGTATGATTTCTTCATTTTAATCATGAAGAAATAGATCTTGGATTGTGGTTCTTGAAAATAGATGGGCCCTTGAGTGTTATAAATCCAAAAGCCTTAATCTAGGGGTTAAGAACTTAGATCTCTATGGAGTTCTTGCTAACAAAGCATATAATTTTTAACCTCATGTATATCTTCAGACCAAAGACTATGCTTCTGTGCCCTCTAATAATTTTATAAAAGTGGTGGATATCCTGTTAGCTTGGAAAGCAGGCATTTTTAAAAAATATATTGTGTTTGCATGTGATGGCATAGATAGAAAAGGGCCATGACCTGTTCTAACCATAACTATCACTAAATTATCCATGAGGTAATACATATGGATTGACAAATAATTCAGGATATCATGTTTGGAATTATTTCAATGCTTGGAATTGTTTCATTTAGACACATGTGGCTAGTGCTTAACTAGATGTATCTAATATCCAAGGAAGAATAGACTCAGATGTTTTTAAAATATTGCAAAAGAAGAAAGGTTAAATAAAACAGATGATATCTTCTCTCAATTATCACAGGCAAGGATGGAACCACGAGCATTAAGAATCCTAAATAACAGATTATCCAAAGATAATCTTTGTCTTTGGAGCATATAATGTAATTTCTTTTGTAGCACATCTTCTTCCCAATATGTAACTGAACAGCCAATTTTGTTTTAATTTCTGGAGAATGATCAATGTAAGGTGAAGGACTCAGGAGCATATGTGGCTCCACAGCAACTGGGCTCACAGTCCCAGCCACAGGAGAGGGTCCAAATGAAGATAATATAGCCACATTTACAGAAGCAAGGAATTTCCCAGGGGACCATGGGAGAGGTTTCATTATTCAGCATTTTATTTCCTTAACATGTTTCATACCTTCATTTGTTATATCACCCAAAGCAAACGCACAATGTAAGTGCCAAGACTTCAAATGAGTTTGGTCATGGTGAGAACAAAACAAAAGCAAAAAATAATGCATGCTTCTGTCTCAAGATTTATATGAATAATCTGGTCTCCCCTGTAAATTTTGAACATTTTAAGGGCAACAATTATATTGTTTTGTCTTATAGTACAGTACAGAGTCCAGTGCCTTAAAAGTATAAATATTCAATGTATGTATGTTAAAAGAAAGAATGAACAAAACATATTCTCTTTATCTACTTTTAAATTTAGGAGAGGGGAGCCTTGGTGATGCAGTCACTTAAGCATCCAACTCTTCTTGGTATTTGCTCAGATCTTGATCTATGAGTAGTGAGATTGAGGCCTACATGGGGCTCCATGCTCAGCGCAGAATCTCCCTAGAGTTTCTCTCTTTCCCTCTGCCCTTCCTGTCCTATGTATCTCTCTAAAGGAAATAAATAAATCTTAAAATAAGTAAATAAATAAATTTAGGAGAAAAAAGTGGAGAGTTGATTAAAAAAAAGAAAAACCTACCTAGAAGAAGTATAGCTTGACTATCAGTTAACTTTATTTTCAATGAGCCTTCATTCCATATTTTCTCCCAATAACTGATGACAAAACTTTTACAATATCCTTTTCCCACAATTAACACTTTCACATAAACCTCTTTAAACTGACTCTGTCAGGGACAAATATTATGTGGAGAATATTAAGCATAGAGATGTCCTAATCAAGTTTCTCTTTACTGGTTACTGTGGATGCAGGTAATTCAGTTTGGGTGTTTGATAGTGATCCAAGGAAAGTGGCATGAGAACTGTAATTTTTTTTTTTTTTTTTTTTTTTTTTTTACCAAGTGCATTGTGTTTATCAAAGTTCACTTCCAGTTCAAGAACCTATTTGTGGGCAAATTTCATGAATAGTTCATTTTAATTCATTTTTAATTTTGCCATTAGCTGTTAATAAAATAAAAAATGATTTATGATAGACTAATTTGCTACAACTCAGTATATTTCCTGCTATCCTGTTTCTATTCTTGCCCCAAATTACTACAGTTTTTTGTTTTGTTTTTATGATGAGGGCAATTTATGTAAAAGAAGCATCATAAAAGTCTACCTCCTGTTTTCTCACAATATAGGAACTAGGCAACTTTTCATGCTCTTTCATTTTTCTGATTAACTACTCTTACTGTACTGCCTACAAATAAACACCATTTTTTAGAAATTCTTCAGCACTGAAGAACTTGTAATTGGGCATCATTGTTTTATACATCATTATTTAAAACAATGCTAGGTAGCTCAAAACATCTCAAGAAAGACAACTTCAAATAATAAATCATTCATAATCCTTTAATAACATTTAGATATCTACAAAGTTTTTTTTGTTTTGTTTTGTTTTGTTTTCTTTTAAGATTTTATTTATTTGACAGAGAGAAACACAGCCAGAGAGGGAACACAAGCAGGGGGAGTGAGAGAGGGAGAAGCAGGCTTCCTGCTGAGCAGGGAGCCCAATGTGGGACTCGATCCCGGGTCTCCAGGTCATGCCCTGAGCCGAAGGCAGTTGCTTAACCAACTGAGCCACCCAGGTGCCCCAAGATATCTACAAAGTTTTTGTTGTTTTTGCAGCTCATCTTAGAGCCAGTGAAAGCTGGTTTGAGAGTAACGTGCCTATTTCAAAGACGACAAATCAGAGACACTATTTTGCTCAAGACTATGCAGCTATTATGTGGCTAAGATTGAACTAGAGCCCATCCCTTCTGATTGGTGGTTATTAGTTTTGTAACTGTTCCTAGGTGAGTAATAAAATTTGACTATGTAAAATTGAAATGCAATATAATTATTAAGACACAATAGACTAACAAGTGTGTTTAGCTTGAGACAAATTTTGACTTCTAGATGTTTCTCCAATATCATTTTCACTTGGTGTGTTTCCTAAAAGAGACTGTGATATTTGTGAATGTCACTGAAACAACACATGGTTGTTTAAGAGGTGATGTGCCTCTCCTTCCTCTCTCAACATCTATTTGCTTCTCTACTCCAGCCCTTCTGTGTCTACTTGAACAATGGTCTTTAGACTGTTGAGCCACAGAATGGCAGCTGGCCCTGAGCACTACCACACTAAGAACCACCAAAGAAATACAGCAACTTTATTTCAGGAATGGTAAAGAGAAAGTTCTACTCAATAATCCTGTGAGTTGGTCTCTGTGCTGTTGGGGTAAGTAGACAAATGCCCTCAGTCTCATCGCTGAAACTAAGAGGATGAAGAGAGGACAAAAAAGATGTCCTTTGAATAAGGTCACACGTGGTTTTCAGTCACAGTATTACTACAGACAGATACTCTGGGATCAGAGATAAAAAAGAACCCTGATACTATATTCAGGTGGGACTAAGTGGGGTCAACTCATAATTAACTAAAATTAATCAAAAACCAAAGAGTTGTTTGGGGCTCAAAGGCTACTTAAGTGATTCATGGGTTGTTTTGAAGATTAACTACAATAATATTCATAAAATGCTCAGATTAGTGCCTAGCACATAGTAAGAGCAGTGTGTTATTATTTATAACAAATATTGAAACATATCCAAGAATTACCAGGAAGAATTACCAGGCATAGTCTTCTAACCCAGAGGTCTGGAGTCCATGGGCTTCCTGTCATATGTCGTAGTACTCACTATGGCTCCCCTTGCCAGCTTTACTTGACCAATCAGTATAGCTGCTGAGCCTCTGTTCTGGGTAGCTCCTGAGTGCCTTTAGTGGACTGAATTGTGTTCATCATTCCCAACTTTGACATTAAAGTGGGCATAATATAGAGGGTCATTCAAGCTCATTCAAGATATACCTCCTTTGCCCCGCTAGCCTCTTGTAAGTCCTACAATAGTTCCCTCTATAGAAACTCTCTTCTTCATTCTTCAGTTGATCTCCTCCTGCCTGCCTACCCTGCCACTATGGCATTTCTTCAAAGAAGCCTTTCCCTTCCCTTCCTTCCCTCCTTCCTTCTCTTTTCTCTACCTCCCCCCTCATTCTGCTTCCATCTACAGGTGACAAAGCACTCCTACTGATCCTGACACGTTACTATGACACAGACTACAGTTACTATTGACTAATAACTTTCAACCCCCTCATAGAGTACAGTGGTCCCCTCCCCCACATCTGTGCTTTCACTTTCCACATTTCAGTTATGTGCTGATGCACAGTCAACACTGACCTGTCAGAAACTGATCCTCCTGGGGAACCCTCAGAATGACACTGCATTGTAGTGCCTGTGTCATTCATCTCCTTTCATCTCATCATGTAGGCATTATCACTTCACATCATCACATGAAGAGGGGTGAGTATAGTACAGCAAGGCATTTTGAGAGAGAGACCACTTTCACACAACTTTTGTTATAGTATATTTTTATAATTGTTATAATGTATTAGTTATTGTTGTTAATCCCTTACTGTGCTTAATTTATAAATTAAACTTTAGCATAACATAAAAAAGTAATATAGCGTTCACTACTATCCTATTTCAGGTATCCAATGGATAGTGATGTAAGAGTGCCCATTTCTGGTGTTCTTAGCCTGTGTTAAGAATAAAGCAGGTCCTTAAAGATGTTGGATGTCAGAACACAGGAAGGAAGAAAGGGAAAAAAATGAGAAAGAAGGAGGGAGGAAGGAAAGAAGGAAAGCTGGGGAGTGTAAGAAATGCGGTTGGTGTAGGCCTTGAAGCACATGGTAAAGGGTTGGAACATGATTCAGTGAGCTCTCCTGTTGATTAAAAATGAATTTATTATTCATGAAGTACTATTTGGTAAAAGGGAGGAAATAGGAAATAAAAATACCTGAGTTTTGGGGAACGTGGGCAGATCAGTTGGTTGAGCATTGGAGTTTTGACTTAGGCTCAGGTCATGATCTCAGGGTCATAAGATCAAGTTCTGCTTGAGACTCCATGCTGGGCAAGGAACCTGCTTGGGATTCTCTCTCTCCCTTTGCCCGTCTGCCCTCTTCCCCCTCAAGAAGGGGAAAGAAAAAAAAAATACTTGTGTTTCAATAGTGCTCCCCATGTAGTAATCAGTGACAGTTACCAAGGACTTGGCCTCCCTGTGCTTTAGTTTGTTCATCTGTGAAAGAAGCAGGAAAGATGATGCATGCCCTGTTTTTCTCAGGATGGAGAAACTAATAGCATATAGTAGTTACAAATACATGTCTAAGAATCAGACTTACCCAGCAGTGTGACAATGAGGTTACCATACCTATCTGTCCCTCAGATTCTATCTCCATAATATAGAGAAAACAAGAACACTCACTCCTCAGTTTACTGAAAGGATTGATTGAGAGAATGCAGTTAAAACAGTTAGGATATAACAATTGCTCAATAAATATGAACCATCACTATTATCATCGTGATAATTATTATATACTTTCTAAAATAATTCTATTACCTGCTTATAAAACTAGTATATAAATCACAAAAGTTGTGATATGAACAGTGCTATAATTATTATTCTAAGTATTTCTATGGAAAAAAAGTTCAAAAACCCAAAGAATAAAATATTTTGAAGTCTTCTGACTAGTATTTGTAGACTTCCATTAATAGAGTATATATGATGATTTTTATATCAATCACTGAGAAAACTAAGTTAGTTTCCTTATGTGACAGAGATCATCACATGTCACTTGAACTTCTGGCAGTTTGCTAATAAGCATCATCATTTTTTTTTAAAAGCATCATGATTTTTATTTTTATTTTATTTTATTTTTAAGATTGTATTTATTTATTTGAGAAGAGAAACATAGCTAGAGAGGGAACACAAGCAGGTGGAGTGAGAAAGGGAGAAGCAGGCTTCCTGCCTAATAAGGAGCCTGATGCAGGGCTGGATCGCGGGACTCCAGGATCATGACCTGAGCTGAAGGCAGAGGCTTAAGGACTGAGCCATCAGGTGCCCCTAAACATCATGATTTTTAAAGAGGCCTGCAAGCTCCTTACAACTTGGGGCCATCTGCTCAGGTTTACCCAGAGATCCTGGTTTATTCCTGTTGTGCTGGATTAATTACTAAGAGAAGGTTCTTTCATTCTCAAAAGTGTCCTGGCTTTGGTAATCAATTATATGGACATCCTTCTTAAGAAAAAGAATCCCCAGAAAAATACACAGGTTACATTCGGAATAAGTGTCCTGTCCTTAGTGTAAGTGGGTGGCAGCAGGTGACATTAAACCAGGCCCTGAACTGCTTTCTTGGGTTTCAGTTTCTTCTGCAGGATATTAGAAGGCTCAGTTTCCCTCCCTTCCTTAGTTTTTGAGAGTATCAAATGAAATAAGCATGTAATGGGTTTTGAAAAGCAAAATGAGTTTTTTAATGTTCATGAAAAGTTTTAATCTAGTGGCAGAAGAAACAAAGGGGAGAAGGGAAAAGTAGGACACTGAGGTAGGCCGGTAGGTTATTTTGTCATTTAGCTTGGGGTTACTCTGGGCTGGATGCTTGGGTCAGTGTGATCAAACATCCAAATGTGCAAAAGCTCCACGCGGAGGCGTAATTCACAAGCAATAAATAAGTGACATGAGGAATCAGAAAGCTGTGGGTTCACATCCCACAGCTATCACTTACCAGGTGTGTGGCCTTGGGCAAAGCACTTAGACCATCTATGGACCTCATTGTTCTTGTCAAAGGATGGAACAACACTATTTGCCTTTGCAAAGTCAAGGTGAGGAATTAGGGCAATGTGACACATCTCTAACAGAGCACGGTGTTTTGCATAGAGTAGGAACTCAGTATGATTGGGGTCTAAAAGTCAGAAAGACCTAGAGATTTTAGTTACTAAAAAATACATGGAAAAGGAAGAACTGTATGTAGAATACTGCACTGAGTGAAATTTCAAGACTTCATGGCTCAATTCATTGATTATTTTTTGAAGACAGAAAATAGCTAAAATCTTAATGAAATTAGAGTGTCTAATAGCATTTTTCCTCTCATGTGATGACAGTGAGTAAGTTTTGCAGTCTTTGTGACAAGACTCAAGCATATTACAAGAGGTGATTTTTGCCAGCAGCAGCAGTGTCCTGATGCTCAGGAGTCTCTCATATTCTAATCTGACAAGAGCTCAGAACTTTGAAGTCAGGAGAGACCTCGTTTTCCTTGTAGGTGAAAAGTCCATAATGATGAACCTATAGCAAGCCTGATGAAACCAGAATTACAGACTCCAAACTTACTTTTACAGGGAGTGTGTTTCTAGCTTGCTTGGACCTGCTGCTAAAGCTGAGAATTCAAAATAAAAAATGACACTGATTTCAGATATGAGGAAGGAAAACCATTTTTGGGGGTTCACCTGTCATAAATCAGGTCATCCTCATTTTCAATGACGACATGGCACCCACTTGATGGCTTTAGCTGTCATCGGAGCTCTACTTTCGGGTGACTCATGGAGATGCTACCAGTCCTATAGAAAAAAAATGGGCATTTTCTGCTGGGAAATTAGTTATATCTGAATTCAGGTGAAAATATAGGAATGGTGAACATTTTCTTAATGTCTGGTCACTTGGCCACCAAAGTTTTGTAATGAGTTAAAAATATATTAATTATATTGTATCCAATAAATTCTTTCTTTTTTTTTCAGTTCAATCTTTGCCCCCAGCCCCATCTTATTAGTCAAAAAATGAGCAAAACAAAAACAAAACAAAGCAAATCTACACACATCAGTCTCCTTCCCTCCAGCATTCGCTGATGGATGGTCCTGAGTGAGTTTTACAAACCCTTTTGACGTTGCTTTGTTGGTGGTGGTGTTTTTGTTTTGTTTTGTTGGTTCTTCATTTGAAAAATTAGAAGATTGAACTATGGGGTTTTTAAGGGTCCCTATTTCTATAAATAATCTGGATACTCTTTGGAACAACATTTATAAAGCAACTGCAAGATATTCCTTTTCTTTTTAGATGAAACGAATTATCTTTAGTATTAGCCCAAGAGAGAGAGGACTCAGTATCCAAACTGAATCGAATGGATCTGACTGGGTTCTGCTCTGTCACTGGAATGACACTTCACTGCAGAGTAGATCCTACAGTACAACCAAGACACAGACTTTAAGTCGACCATGTCCCCTGGTCTGTTTCTCTGAGCTATTCAGTGGTCCCTCCTAGTTCAAACAGATGCATACAGCTCTGATGGAAGGGATGCAGTCACAGAGAACTCAGAAGAATAATTAAGAAAGAAAATCTGAGATGTTGCCTTTGGCTCTCCTGGGTCCAAAGCTCCATTGCCAAGGCCAATAATGTCTGGAGGAGCAGGAGTCTGGGCTGCCCTTCACATTTCTCTGTGATTTGTCTCAACTCTGTATCCATAGGTTATTCCCTACCTCCTCCTGGAGGAAATCAGGGAATACTAGGGAGTTGTGGAGTCAGAAATATTTAACATGCATACACTTCAAACATCAATGTGGTTTAAAGGAATTTACAGACCCTTTGAAGAGGTTGAATTTATCCATAACAGTAGATTTTAGCATTTCTGGAATTCAGAGTTTATAGATTTAAAGAGGTTGCAGTGATCAGGAACGGTGGGAAGTTAACCGTATGTGGAAGGCAGACTTGCTGAAGGAAGGGAGTGGCCCTTCCAGCCAGGCTTGCACAAATGTCCAGAGGCAAGAGTGCCCCTAGCATGTGCACAGGTTCAGCAGACTCTGGCTCAGTCCATGGAGGGCTTAGGTTTGGGCAGACGTAGAGCCGTGGCTTCAGGAATGAGATGGGATCAGACTGCAGAGAGATTTGAAATATCAGCCAAAGAGATTCCAATTAGCAAAGTAGGTATTAACAACACAGTCATAACTTAAAAAGTGGAAAGCTTAACTGTCCATGACATGCCATTTGCTGGGGTTGAGGATAAGACAAGACAGGGTCTGGACAGCAAAAGACTCTCCTCCACTGGCATCCCTTTAGGAAGTAATGTCTTTGGAGGAAGCAGGGAATGTCTGTTTGAAAATACAAAAAGGGTTTGATGGCAAACTGGATTTGCTAGTGAGAAGCTAATATCTAGGTAAATTTTGGCTCATGTTACACAGAAAATAGAAACATAATGGCATTTTTAAATGGGGAAAATGCTATATGCTATCTGCTCTGGACACTATTATTTTAATCTCCGGTCCAGTCTAGTAAAGACTACTTAGGTAAATTACACAAACTTTGTATAGGCTGTAGAAATAGATAGGATGATGGCATAGGGGACACAATAGCTGTCAGATCAAAAAGGACTTATCAGGTTGCTCATGTTACAGTTTAAATCCAAAGTTGTTACATGAATCATCACAGCCATAAAGCTAGTTAGTGTTCAATACTGGACTAGAACTTGAGTCTCCTGACAATATACTATTCTCACGAAAAATGTAATAGAGATAAAACTGATAAGATCTCCAGTTACAAAGGGCCGGGCTTAAACTCAACATCAAGATGCATTTCTCTGGGAAAGAAGCTGTCCAGCTGTAAGATGGCACAGAAGGAAGTGTTCAAGTAGAGGCTTCAGCCATCTGGTCAGGGACATGAGCAAAGAATTTTTGCCCCAATGGTGAAATTGCACACAATGCTATTAGTTCCTGAAAGATTGCTACTCCGGGGGTATGATTCCATGATACACACGTACATGCGCAGAAGCAGAATTTTGCTTTCTCCATAGGTACCTATAGAAAGCTCTCTGATGGGTCACCTCCCCACACACACACCTCTTCATCCCATACCTGACCTTTCTCTGAGAGAGTTTGTGAAGAAATAGAAAGTATAGGTCATAGCAGCATTGGACTGACGATTTTGGAAATGAGCCTCTTAAAAAGAAACTGCTAAATCTTTGACATCGTTATCTCAGGTAATAACAACCCCTCTGTGTCTTGCTAGATGATGTTCTGGGAGGAAGGAAATCAGCCATACTGACTACAGGAGGCAGGCTTGCTCAGTGGGTAATAATAATAAAGCTCTGGAGGCAGACACCCCTCAAAACTAGGCTCTGAAATTCGCACATGGTATGACCACAGCAACTTAGCTAATTGCTCTATGGCTCTGTTCCCTCTTCTGTAAGACAAGGGTAATATGTGTACCTACTTCATTGCTGTTAGGCCTAACCAAATGAGTTAATGATGTGAAGTACTTACACACATTTCACATTTATTACATATTCGCTGCTATAATATTCATTATGGCTGTCATTACTGTGGTTCCCCCCCTTTTTGTTTTGGCCTCAAATAAAGCAATTTACATTTTTTAAAGATTTTATTTATTTATTTGACAGAGAGAGATCACAAGTAGGCAGAGAGGCAGGCAGAGAAAGAGGAGGAAGCAGGCTCCTTGCCGAGCAGAGAGCCCAATGCCCAATGCGGGCCTTTATCCCAGAACCCTGAGATCATGACCTGAGCCGAAGGCAGAGGCTTTAACCCACTGAGCCACCCAGGTGCCCAACCACTTTACTTTTTTTTATACTACATGTATTCCATGGTTTGCATGCAAAAAAATATGTTATGGGAATTTAATATTTCATTGTATGTGTATGGATGTATATGTGTATTTCACTGTATGTATATGTGGGCCTGTGTTAATGTGGTCATGTGTCTGCATGTTGCTAAAATTTTCATAGAAGCCATTTTAAGGATTGCTTTATATATAATAATAAGACTTTACATATTAAAATGTAATGTATTGGTGACTGTCAGTTATGCCCACACTCTGAAATTTTAGAAATGAACTTTAGAACTAGTGGAAAGAGTTGTAGACTCCCTGTCAAAGAGCAGGATTCAAACCAGATGCCATTAATTATTAGGCATGAAACTTTGAGAAGATACTTTCATAATCCTGAGCCTAGTCTTCCTTTGGAAAATAAGGTTAACACAAATTGATCGCTGTTATGAGGTGCTATGAGAGACAGATGAGAAATAAAGGTAAGATTATTTTGAGAAATGAAGGTCCCATATAAATGTTATTTCTTCTGTATGTGCACATGTCCACACCTGCATCCCACAACATGTGGGTATTCTTATGGCAGAGCAGTCAGGAGTTCATAACATGGAGGCAGACACCTGGCTTTGGATCTGGGGTTTTTCTCTGGCTCTGCCCTTCCTGAGCTGAGCACAGAGTTCAGTGCCCTCCCTTGCTAACTAAGCTACTTTGGTTTGGCCCGGAGAACGGAAGAGAGGATGTAGGAGAAGAACTGAAAATGCCAACCAAGTATTAAGGACTTAAGTGGTTATAATAATTTCTATTATCACTCAAGAGGAAAAAAAAAGTGATAAAAACCAAGCTGAATCTCCACATGATGTCTAGTAGCTCAGCAAGTTCCTCAGAGTTGCAGCAAGACTGAGTGAGAGCCTACAGTGTAAATTGAACTTCCCTGAGGATTTAATTCCTGCCCTGTCCATGCCAGTTCCAGGAATCTTCCCTGCCTTCCTCAGAATCATGATGTAGAGACATCCCCCCACATAGCTGCAAGGCTTGTCCCTTTATCTCTTATAGGGTGTTTTGCTTTGTTTTCCTTATGCCCACTGTAGAAATTATTATTTTATATGCACCTCAAGGGAATATTGGGGAAAAGGAGAACATTTAGCAAATACTTGCAAATATATTTTACAAGGGTTTTCTTTCATTTGTGATTTTTTTATTGTGTTATGTTACGCAATATAAAATTAATCAAATGTTTACCTTCTCTAGGAGACTGCCCCTTGGCAACTGCCCTGTCCCCACCCCCTGCATATACTTTAGGTGTCTGCTTGGCACTTACCATATCCAACAGAATTCATGTTATATCTTTTGTTTTCCTGTTGTCTACTTTTTATCTCTGTCTGACTGGATTTTTTTTTTTTTATTCTGTTCACGGCTATTGTATCCCAGGCTTCGCATATAGTAGATGCTCGAGAAATACTTGTTGACTGAAAAAAAATATATATCAATTTCAGGGAAAGAAGTTTCTAACTGTGCAGCTCTAGTAGAGGGAAATTTTACAAGCACTAAAGGAATTATAGGAATTAGTCAACACATTTTGGGGACTGCCCTGTTTCTGCCAATATTCTATATATCCAGATTTCACTCCTATTTTAAGCTCGCTAGTATGAAGAAATAATATATTATCAGAAACCAAATAGTGTGAAGTAAGTACACCATTATAAAGCAAAGGAAATTGAATAGAACCTAGATATTATCACAAAAAAAGGAACCTTTCTAGGAATGCCAACAAAACTCTAAAACCAGGTTTGTGTGTTACTGCCCTTCATCTCAGCTTGTTTCTATTGAATTAGCTCCCTATGTTAAAATGATAAAAAATGACACTAGGTATTGTAGGATTTTGCAAATATCCTTTTATTCACTAAAGCCAAAAAGGAAATGAGCTTTGGATTCATACAAAATTCAATCATCTTCAAAAAGCCCATTTTTCTCTCCTTTCCTTTTGGTCTAGTGCAGCTTGAAAAAAGCTAGGGCATTTCTGCTCATTTATGAGGCTGACAGAATTTTAGACAAAGTGGAAGGGGGGGCATAATGAACCTTTGTGCCAAGATGCAAAATGGCAGCAATTTTGAATGATGGTTGCAACTACAATTCCAATTATGATTAAATTATGCTGAAAATAACATGCATATATATTTAGGCTGAGAAAAAAGTATCATATTTAAGCAAAGTCAACAGGACCTGCATGTTTTAAATTGTCTGCCTTAAGACAGAATTCAATTTAATTTTCTATAAAAGGCCAATCTGTAAAAGAAATATAAAATATGTATATATTGAGTATGCTCAGGAGGGGCTATATCTAAGCCTCTGAGAGTTTCTGAACTAATTAAACATTAACATTTACAAAGGAGTCAGTTTCTTGTCAAGAAATTCATTCGTGGACACACAAAAGAAGAACATGCCATCAAACTTCTGTCACCAAAAGCTCCATTCACAACCCTTCATGAGAGGACAAACTAGCTTTTTTTTTTTTTTTTTTTTTGCTTGTAATATACACAGATTGATGTGAAAGAATGGATTTTTCATTGGTAAGCATGGACTATTAGAAAAAAAGAGGCAGAGCTATTTTTTTAAAGATTTTATTTATTTGAAAAAGAGAAAGCACAAGCAGGGGGAGGGGCAAAGAGAGGGGGAGGGGCAAACAGAGGGGGAGAAGCTGACTCTCTGCTGAGCAGGCAGCCCAATGTGGAGCTCAATTCCAGGACCCTTGAGATCATCATCTGAGCAGAAGGTAAAGGCAGATAAGTGAGCCACCCAGGCTCCCCAAGGCAGGGCTGTTTATGCAAAAAGTAAATATATATATTTGGCTTTAAACAAGAACCACAAAACTAAAAATGATAAATAATAAGACACATTTTGGTACTATGTCTTTAAATAGGAACTTAAGTCACAAAACAAATAGGGAATGTAATCTGGATGGAATCATGATCTATGAAGGTTATCTTGTGAATTACGGGGGAAATTTTGAGTAGTCTGAATTTTAGAAAAATAAACATTTATTCAAGTGGAAGTATGGAAATTATTAGCTGAAAAAGGCAAGTGCTGAAACAGTACGCACAATGTGATCTTATTTTGGCTTAAAAATACATAAATAAGTTGGAGCAAGCTTTACTCAGGACTGACACTAAGCAAAGGGATGCCAGACTGTCATCTGTCTGGGGAGATGGGAATACTCAATTCTTCCAAATACGCCCCTCTGCCCATTTCCACATTGGACAGTCTTGTAGTTAAGTCACTCTTCTAGTTAGAAATAGCAATTTAGCTCGAGGTCACTTTTTAAAATTCAACTTCTGGTATTTGTTGAAACACCCTAGAGAGATGTGTGGGTGGCACAATGCAGAGAAAAGAGGGAACTGGGGTGCCTAAGCAGCTCTGAGGAGGGGGACAGGGCTGTGATCTCCTTATTCCCCACAGCAGCAAACTCCTAGCAGGTGCTTAGCAAATGTTAAATGAAAGAATATATGGATTGTGGATGCAAACAGTTCCTCCCAGTTTTTGTTTTTTGTTCCTATCAGTGTCAATTCCATTAAGCGATTACTTTGTTACTACCTTGCAAGATACACAAAGTTGCAAAAAGTCTGAGCAAATGAGATTCAGAATAAGCAGAGGCAATGTAGAATAGAGATTTTTAAAAAGGGAAAAATCTGTGGAAGAAACCAGCATGGGGGGAAAATCCCCAGTGTCCTGTGACCCAAAACTAGAGCAGCAATTCATCCTAGCTGCTTGGCTGGAGTTGGTGACTAGCTTGTTAACTGATTGTTTTGGTTTTTGCTGCAATATTAGGATTGTAATTTCCTGAGGATTTGAAGGGCTTCTTTCCACTTATCCAAGAGTGACATTTCCTTTATGCAATTCTGTATAGTCATCAAAAAGCTCAAAAGAACTGTTAGCCCTAAATGACTGACTGAATTTTTAACTCTGTCAACAATCTTAGGAGCAAATCCAGAAAAAGATTTCAGAAATATATTTCACCTCTGGAATTTTCTTGTTGAACTGCACAGGAATATAAATAACATAATTAGGGCACCTAGAGGCATAAAGGAATATTCTGAAAACTGACAATTCTTTTAGCAACTGCCTGATTCAGTGGAGACTAAGTTTGTGAATAAAAAAAGGAACAGCCTACACCAACCTGTGAGGTTTTAAGTCCTAGACACTTTGACAGCCTGGGACACCTATAGTGATACTCTTCAGAGCAATGCTTTCAAATACAGAAAGTAGAGGACATGGAATTACAAAAGAAACCAATTATATTGAAATTCACTTATCATAGTACTAATAAATGTGATACAGTAATGTAAATGCTTGTCTAATAGCACATTAAATAAGATCAATCAGAAGGGAAAATAAGTAGTGTAATTCACAGCAGTAATAATCATCAGTTATATATTTTTTTCCCATCAGTTACATCTTGAGAAAGCTGTACAACTTAAGGTGATTTGAGAATAACTGTCGTTTCTCTTGGTGACAAAGTCACAGGTACTGTTCCTAGAACCCCAGCTAGTTGATTATATCCATAATGGAAGGAAATGCCAACTGTCAATTAGAGGTTAGTGAAAAATAAAGATACTCTCTTTTTCACCCCGTTCAAATTCACTGACCCTCTAAATGAGAAGTTGTGATTTAGTTGCATTTATTTTGGCCTCTCCGGGGATATTACTATATGCCAGAGTTAAAAAAAAAAAAAAAAAAAAAGAAAGAAAGAAAAGAGAAAAAAAAAGAAAAAAAAAAGACTGACTAGGAGGCAGCTTTGAAGGAAAAGATCTTGAGGAATTTTAAAGATATTTACTTCCAAATTTCAGAGGAACTGAGCCACTCTAATTCTATGTTAAAAATTCTCATTCTTCACATATGCCATGGAATAAATCTCTATGATTTCCTTCATTCACATGGAGGAATCCAGAAAATGATAGGGAAAAATAAACATTGATTCAGGAAGTAATAAAAGTCACAGAAAAGCTACTATTCTTGTGTGTTTCTATGCTAGGTTGTTTCAGAGGCACATTTTATACAATGTATAACAAGAAAACATTAATTACCAGCTCCTTTGCAGGGATAAGGGGTGATAAAACTGGTTGTATCTGGAAAATAAGCTGATAAATATAGAGCTGGCATAGAGTTGCAGGAAGCATGTGGACTGTTACAGCAATACCCAAATCTATGGGCAGACATTTAACTGACTGGATTACTGTTGTATTTCTCCCAGGCATCATCGTTCTATAAAAGGGTTGCCCTGTTAATTTTCTACTGCATATACCCATTGTGTTGGAGGAATTCATTACATAATAGCTGATGCATTTAATGAACACTGTGGTAAACAGGAAAATTGTGTTTTCATATAAATAACAAGGTCAATGAAAGCTCTTCTCCTTTCCCCTGCTGCATTCGCTTTGGTTAAAAATGCATGATGTGTGACCTGATAATAAAATGAACTTATTTGACCAGACCATATTTTTTTTTCTTTCTAAAATGGCACTTTATTGTGGGTGTCTAGCACAGACCGTGGCACTCAGGGACTCACTGTAGTTTCACTGAGTTGAACCCAAATCATCATTCTTAATTACAGTCGGCATTAATATAAATGAAGAATTTAAGAGCCATAGCTGGATTTGCCTCTTGAAATGCTTCTAGGTGAAGAAAGACACGTTGTGCTTGTAGCTTTCCTTTGCATTCTTCAGCTTTCAGATCCTGGTGAAGTAATTGTAGTCTATTGATTATCAATTTCTGCTACCTCATATTGTCTATTTGACAGTGAAGCTTTATGCCTTCTTAAATATAGCCATGGGAAATTTTTCCCCAAAGAAATTTTTTTCCCTCAGAGAAAAATTCTAAAGAAATAAGTATCCTATTTTCTAAAAATGTACAACTTTGTTATAAACATTATTGTTCTGTCTAATCATCTGGCACCCATTTTTAAATGTTACTCTGTACAGGACTTTGTTCTAGCTGTAGGGACCTATGGTATTAACATCGTAGAAGATACAAAGATATATTGACGTATAAGCTTTACATACATAAGCATAAGTGTAAAATATGCTTCTTTACATGTAATAAAGGTAATGGGAAGTGCTGAGACAAATCTAAGACTAGAAGCGAGGGGTAGAGAGTCATGGGAGAATTATTATCTTATTGTGTTCATATATGACCTCTCTGAGGCTGTGTCACCTTGGGCAGAGACCAGAAGGAAATGAGTGGGGGAAATGTGTGAATATCTGGGGAAAGAATCTTCTAGAAAGAGGCCCATTAATGTGCAAGTTTAGCAGGGGGCAGATCAGGAAGGCCATGAAGCTCTTGGTGAGGATTTTGGATTTTATATTAAGTGTAATAAGAAGGTATTGGGGGATTTTGAGTGGAAGACGTTATATGATGTATATTTCCAAGTATCACTCAAATTGTCCATGAACAACATGGGGTGAGGGTGGAACAAGGAAAGCAAGGTGGACGCTTAGATGGTGGAGACAAGTTGAATCCAGCTGGTATTAAAGAGGAGGTGATATAACTGTTTGAATTTCCAAGTTAACAGAAATAACACTAAGGAAGGAGTATCTAGAACAAGCTGAATTTAGAGAAAGTTTGAAAGTTACATAATCATGCAGGTTGGCACCAACACAAATCAAAGCTTCTGGCCTTCCTCTTTGAATCTCTCACTTTTCTCTTCTGAACTTTCAAATTAGGAGCTATAGTCACATTCATCAGTTACTACCTTTCCAATAGTAATATTCCTTATATTCCAAAATTTTACTGAAGCCACTTTCACAGATGTCATCTCATAATTGCCATACCAAATAATGGCTCTTTTGCAGCTTCTCAAATGCAGCCATACAACTGGCGACTACTTTCTTCCCCAGCCTCTTGACTACCATGACACTATACAGTCTGGTTCTCCGTGAATCTCTCCGATCTCTGTCTTACTCATAGGCTCTATCTTCTAACAAGATAATGAATATGAAACACGAATGCTGGTGTTCCTCAAGATTCTGCCATTGCCTATAGCTCCTCCCACTACACATTTTCCCAGCAAAATGTGGGGATAAGTTTCCCATATAATCAAGTGGTTACAGGTGGATTCCATGAAGTCAGATTTCCTGAGCTTCAAGTCTGAGCACCTACCCTTCCTAGCTGTGTGACCTTGGGTCGGTTCACTTTTTAATACCAATCCTTAATTTACTTATTTGTAAAATGGGCATTTTACTAGTTACTTATTCCATGGATGTGTTGTGAGTTGTAATGAAATAATTCATTGTAAGGATTTTGAAAGTTTGGAAAGGATTTCCAGCCCCTTTTGTAATTGTTCAGTAAGTTGTATCGCTCACCAAATTGTTCGACTATTAATTTGTTGAATCTTAAAACTGTATTTCTAGGCCATACCATTTTAGGTTTGTATATTTGTCTGCCAATGGTCTTTAATTTGGTATACCAGAGCCCTTCTACTCTCAACATGTCAAAAACTAAATTCATCGTTTTCTCTTCAATGTTTTTTCTTTTCATTATATTTTTATTCTTAGTTGATAGCTATCTCTAAGCTGTAAAACCTTGATTTTCTCATTTCTGTCATTCCCTATATAGAGTCAGTATCCTACTTATTTTACCTTTTAAATATAATTTTAATTCTTTTGTTATCCATCTCTATCACCAGTATTCTAGCCGAGGAAATCATCATCATTTTGGATACCATTACAACAGTTCTCTGTCTACCCTCTTTATTCTTTTCTGCAGAGTTATTTACAGAAAGACCCAGTTGACTGTGTCATTTCTTGGTTTCCATGCTCCACTAGCTCTCACGGTCTAAAGACAAAGCACCTTGAGACCAATTGACTACGAGCTACTGTCTACCTTTCCAGTTTCATTCTCTAACATTCCCCTGCCTCAAACTTTTCCCTTGGGAAGTGTTTTAGAGGAAGATTTATTCATGCTCCTCTTTCTTCTTTAAATGCTCCCACCTACATATACACACATGTTCAAAGTCAAACACAGTTTCAATTCAGTATGAAACACTTAGCCTAATCACTCCCCTTGCTTTAAAACTGGCATAAATGGCACTTCTCTGTCAACCTCGCTACCATTGCATCTCTGTATTTTATTACTCTTATATGTCAAGAGGACTATTTCCTCAACTAGACCATGAGCTTTATGGCAGAACCAGGTATTCGGTATTCATCTTTGTTTCTTTAGCATCTAACACCTAGGTGGAATTGTGGGGCTTAGCTAAATGTTAGTTGACAGAATACTTCAATGAACGAGTTATTTCAAAAGTTCCCCAGTGTCTCTCAAGAATGAAATTCTCTGAAATATTTCTTCTAAAGTGCCAATTTGATTGTACTTTTAAATTCTAATGAGTCTACGTTGACTATTAAAAAAAAGCTTCTTACATTGGGGTTTACAGATCTTTACTATCAGGGTATGGAATTTCTCTATGGATTTTCTTTTTAACTGAGTGAATTCACTTAAATTGCCATTTATAAATCAATATAAGCATATTCTGGATCATTCTGGATGGCCACTTTGTAATTCAGACTTGCCACTTGATTTCAGTGCATGTACCTATATTTTATTTATCTATCTGTTTATTTACTTATTTTTTAAAGATTTTATTTATTTATTTGAGAGAGGGAAACACAGCTAGAGAGGGAACACAAGCAGGATGAGTGAGAGAAGGAGAAGCAAGCTTCCCCCAGAGCAGGGAACCAGATGCGGGACTCCATCCCAGAAATCCAGGATCATGACCTAAGCAGAAGGCAGACATTTAATAACTGAGCCATCCAGGTGCCCCATGAGCCTACATTTTAATAGAATGATGATGCATCAAATGTTCACTTAGTTGCCACTCAAATTTAGTACACCTGGAATCTGTCTGTGATACAATGGGAATGGATTTTGACCTGGGGTGGGGAAGGGGACCACAAGGTTTTAAACTTGAGAAATATTGTTATAAGTTAAAAATCTATAGTCTTAATAAGCACTCTATAGATCTGAACATAATTTTATAGTCCAAACATAAATGCAACTCACTATACTATGTTTCTTTGCTTTTCCTCAACTCCACACTCTCGACTAGGCCATTATCTACCTCTATGAAAGATTTTTTCCACCGCCCATTTCTGCCTTCTTTCTGCTCAGTTCCTCATGCAAATGCTCTGTTCTCTATAAACCCGTCCATGACTATAGTGAGTTCAAATTACCTAATTCTACTTTCTTTTCCCCTTTTATGCAGCTTATCACACAGTTCCTAATGGCATGCACATGTGCCTAATATTTTCCATTTTTTAAACCAGGGGTTGGAGGAGTGCGAATAGAAGTATTAGTCATTTGTGTGAATAAAGAAAATAAACCACTTTGATTACTGTTAAAGGACCTGAGTCTGTACCAGTGGTTGAAGATGTTTGCCCTACATCCTAGAAAGTTGTACTGATTAGCATTAACTGAAGGAAAGCATAGAGAAGTAAAAACCAAACCAGAAATGTATACATTTGAAACAAAATAAGTTGTCATCATGTGATTTATTTTACACACTTAGGAAAGGTAAAAATGGGGGAGGACAGAGCTCACGATGAAATAAAACTCACTAAAACCTAATATCTCTCAATAAAATAAATCTATTTGAATTTTTATTCTGAAGATTATGGAGTATAAAAATTTTGGTGAAATTGTAGTTAGAGTGACATGTGGCCAATTAGGTCATTTAGCATTAGAAATTGGTGTTTTGATTTCTATAAGAGGATCCTTATTTGGACCATTGTTATCTCAGAACTTCATTGTAAAAGACATTTCTGTTAAAGTACATCTTATCAACACGGAAGAAAAATCACTTCAGAAAGCGTATTGCTCTGGCGTTCCTTAAATGTTTCATAGAGACTTGCCTGGCATCTACTGATCCCAACTACTGTGTTCTGTCTGAAATTGCATCTCTTTATTTAATTCCCATGTTATCCTGAGGAAATGTGCATAGCTTAGTAATAGGATATAAAAGGAGATTTCTCTCCTCCAAAATGTGTATCACTCAGAGGTACTGCAGTCAGGGGAATAAGCTATCAGCAACAATAAATGCACTTAACTCTCTTCAGAAAAGGCCATTCATTGCTCTAACTTTGAAACCAATGCTTAACAAATGTTTTTACTAGTTTATTATATATTCTGGTATGTGACTTTATGGTGAATTGGGATTTCTGGAGTTAGGAAGATGCCAGCATTACCCCTGACTTAATCTATTTTCCTTCAACAAAACTTTTAGATTGGATTCCACTCATTTCTGTCCTGAAACTTGTGATTATCTTATGAGGGCATCCGTCCATTAAGTTAGCACTCTTTATTGATTGAATGTTAGGGAAGTCATGAAATCTTATGTCTACATCGAATACTGCCACTGCCTAGCTTATATGTCCCTAACCAAATCTCTTAGCCATACTAGACATATATATATAGATATATAGATATATAGATATATAGATATATAGATATATAGATATCACACATACATACATACACACATATATTCTCATATATATACACACATATATATGTATACACACATATTATATATATAAAACCAGCTTCAGTTTTAAGATGCTTTTCATTTTAAGACACTGGAATTCCATACTTAGAACTTGGCACCTGGGTAAGGCCAAGTGATTTCTTCCTATGATTCCATGAATCACAATTCTCAGTTCTTGTGGGCCCATAATGGACATTTCCATGATCATTCCCATGGCCCAATTTTCATTTGTAGCATAACATGCCTGGTTGCCTGTTTAGTAAGAAAATGAAAGAAGTCTGTAATCCTTGATTTTGAGAAAATGTTTTAGTTCTCACTATTTTCTTAATTTTCTAAGCTGTCATTGAAGAATTGTATTATTTTCATTTTCCCAGTGACAGAAAAAGCTATACCCTAAACAAAGGAAAATAACTTTGCATTAACATTGAACTTTAAAACTTTGGGTTTGGATTTTTTATTGGAACATATTACTAAAAGAGGGGGCCATAAAAATTCACCAATAAAATTTAAAATCAATTTAAAAAAAAAGAGGTAAAATAAGTGAGTTTTATCAAATATGCCAGTGGCTTAGAGTTAGCGTGTCCCCATTTCTTACAGAAATGGAAAGGTCTTAGGTGGGTCTTGTGTTTTAATTCCTGCAAATAAACCAGAGGTTGACTACTTCTTCAACCCCAAGGATCACCCACAGAGCCAAGCAAGTCAGTTCATATTGGTCAACACCTCTCAAGCCAAAGGTGTAGATGCTGCTTTTAATGGATTGTTAGGAATAAAAGTTCCAGACACACATATGGTGACTCTCATTTTAAACCATCCTCTTTTCCAATAGGTTGATTATGCAATATAATAATTTCATACTAAAACTTATAAAACATATTATCTCTTTTTTACTCAAATCTAATATTTACTGAAAAACAATTTAAAAGAAATGCATGATCCCAGGTGTAGTCTAATCCTTATGGTTTTATTTATATCTGCTGTTTTATGATTTAAGCTTCTTGTTTTTGTTTTTACTCTTAAAGGAGACCTGTAACTTTTGCTCAGGCCATCTCTTTAGTATGTCCTTAGCTTCAGGGTGCCCCAGTCTTTCCCTTTTATTTTTTATTTATTTATTTTTTTAAAGATTTTTATTTATTTGACAGAGAGAAACACAGCAAGAGAGGGAACACAAGCAGGGGGAGTGAGAGAGGGAGAAGCAGGCTTCCCGCTGAGCAGGGAGCCCGATGTGGGACTCGATTCCGGGTCTCCGGGATCATGATCTGAGCCGAAGGCAGTCGCTTAACCAACTGTGCCACTCAGGTGCCCTAGTCTTTCCCTTTTAAAAATAACCACAAGTGTCTATTTTTTTTCCTTAATAAAATTCATTTATCTGGGCTGCCACACACTTTCTAAGTTGTCCATATTCTACTTGACTTAGGAAGACTTCATTTAATCAATACTTTATATGCCGCTCTGAATGCCTATTTGCATGTCACAATGGCTTTTTCTTTTCATTGCACTGAGGTGATACTGCATCACTAACACATAGTCATCCCATTCTGTCAAGTAAGATATTATTTATCTAAAGTGTATTAACTATTTTCACTACTGTTCTAGAAAGTCAAGGCTGTTGGAGAGGATATAGAAACTAATGATCTCAGTCTGGTTCTCATGGGGAAAAAGGGTGGCTTATCAAATCTCCGGGAATATGATGCAATTTGAAAATGCATATTCAATATTATAATCCAATTTCATTTTCAATAGAATATTAGATTTATAATTCCTATATTATAAACCACAAAAAATAAGGCTCAGCAAAACCTCTTCAGTCACTGAAGATTGTAGATGATACTCTAGTATATTAGAGATAGATAGAACATATAAAGGGAAAGGGAATATAGTAGTCTTATTTGTAATTGGCCATCTTGAGGAATTTCCTCTTTTTAAATTTAAATTCAATTAATTAACATGTAGAGTATTATTACCTCCAGAGGTCGAGCGCAGGGATTCACCAGTTGTGTGTAAGACCCAGTGCTCATTATACTACATGTGCTCCTTAATGCCCATCTCCCAGTTACCCCCTCTCTCCTGCAGTAACCCTCAGTTTGTTTCTTATGATTAAGACTCTCTTATGGTTTGTCTGCCTCTGATTTCGTCTTGTTTTAGTTTTCTCTCCATTTCCCTATACTCCTCTGCTTCGTTTGTTAAATCCCACATGTGAATGAAATTACATGATATTTGTCTTTCTCTGCTTGACTTATTTCACTTGGCATAAAACCCTCTAGTTCCATCCACGTCGTTGCAAATGGCAAAATTTCATTTTTTTGATGGCTGCGTGACATTCCTCTGTGTGTGTGTGTGTGTGTGTGTGTGTGTGTGTATACACACATACCCCACATCTTCTTTATCCATTCATCTATTGATGGACATCTGGGCTTTTTCCATAGTTTGGCTATTGTGGACATTGCTGATATAAACATTGGGGTGCATGATACCCCTTCAGATCACTGCATTTAAATCTAGGGTAAACACCTCACAGTGAAATTTCTGGGTCACACGGTAGCTCTATTTTTAACTTTTTGAGGAAACTTCATACTGTTTTCCAGAGTGACTGTACCAATTTACAGAGGAATTTCCTCTATGTGTTGAAATACAATGTATATATTCACTCTCAACTTTCCTGAAGGGATATTGAGTAACTTTCCACAATCTATTACACAGCAAAATTAATTTTAATTCTTATCAATCCATAATGGTAATAAATAATGAATATTTATTTAAGTTTCGGGGTCTGGCAAATCTGAGGTCAAATTCTGTCTCCATCATTGATCAGTTATGTGATGCTGTGCTGGTTATAATAGCTTGGATCCTTGTTTTCCTCATGTATAAAGTGAGAGTTATAATATCTGGTCACAGGGATTGCTTTGATAATTTAAATGAGTGTGTGGTAAGTATGTTCCATAGAGTATGCCATACTCAACTATTTAGTTGCTGTAATGATTTAGAAAGTCCTAAGCATTTGTTCTCTACCATGTTCATCTGTGGCTTGTGTGAGGAATAAAGATATTTTCCTCACATTGGAGTGCTGTGGGCACTTGGTTTTATATAAGGATGAAGCTGAATAAGAAATGATTTTGTGGGGCGCCTGGGTGGCTCAGTTGGTTAAGCCACTGTCTTCGGCTCAGGTCATGATCCTGGAAACCCGGATCGAGCCCCACATCGGGCTTCCTGCTCAGTGGGAAGCCTGCTTCTCCCTCTCTCACTCCCCCTGCTTGTGATCCCTCTCTAGCTGTGTTTCTCTTTGTCAAATAAAAAAATAAAATCTTGAAAAAAATAAAAAAAATTATTTTAATTGACAATCCAATGTGAGATTCTTTTCTTATTATATAAAGAGACATTCTGTGATCTATTTTTAGTTCATTTGCTAATTTTCTGCTAAACTACCTTGGGTGTATTTTATCCAATTAATATATGACCATAGTTTTAAAGCTTCCATGTTTATTAATCCTTTCCTCCATGGAGCTAGTGTCATTGGCATCAACCAAATTATTATACCTAACTTTTCCAGGTGAAACTGTACCAAATACCCTCTAGAATAATACTGAGGGATTGCTATTTCTCTCAGAGCCTCTCCAGATTCCTTTGACAACCACTTGGGCACTTAAATACAAACACGATATTTTCTGATGGATTATTTTAGCATCGTTATAACTATATGGTGGGATTTGGAATCAAGTGCCTCATTGAAAAAAATTAATGGCATTCAGCATCCTCCTGACTGAGGAGTTGTATCAGTCAAAGGAGTAAATGTGTCTGTGGATACAGCATCCAATAATGGGGATAATATTGGACAGGCTATCAGGGTATCAGCCTTCATTCATTTGTTTTTCATTACTACCTTGGGCAATTCACTTATTTTCTATGAACCCTGATTTCAGATTCAGGGAGTTGGAATGCTATTCTCTGTATTCTCCAGCTTTAAAATTCTATTGATCTCTGAAAAGTACCTCTCAATAATCGCTTTCAAATGACTTATTTATTTAAAGCTCTATGTTGTCATGGATAAAGTTCAGTTAAAGAGAATAAAGACTGTGCCTTAAGCCTAATGGTCCCTGATGCGAAAGGCCTAGAACTTGTCTCGGAGGCCGATGACCTGTAGTTTACTTCCCACTTGATGTAAACATCTAAATACCTGGACATACTCAAGGGCATTTCTTAAAATCAGCGATTGTCCAGAGCCTGCTTGTCATTTAATCTATAAACGTGTTAAAAACTAAAGGCAAGATACAGTGCCACCCACTCCTTGGGATAAAAGACAAAGGTATGTGTGGTCCCCATCACCATAAGAAGCTCACAGTATAGCTGGAGAAATGATTCATGTCTCATGGCAATAGAGCAATTCAAGCCAGTGAGTAGTCCAAGTGATTTAAGTCCAGTAAGTTTTTACAGAAGTTCAAAAGGGGTTGAAATAGCTGTGTATCAGTTTTTTAAAAATCTCCATACAGGTATAAAAACCGAATTGATTTAGTACAGTGGACTCACTTAAATTCTGTTTATCTTATTTCTAACCTGGTGATGCCTTCTGAGTCAAATTCAGATATTTATCTAGTCTGTGATAATTCCTATTAAATCCTAATATGGCTCAAGCTTGAACTAGTCCCACTCAAATCCTTGTAATTTGGTAGCGTGACTCAAAATGAGACTAACACAGTGCTTATGTTGAATGGCTTTTGTTGTTGTGCGTACGAAAATGAGTAGACTCTTCTACATGCTATCTGTTTGATCTTAGGTAATTCACTTCAAGTTTTTGAAACTCACTATTAACATCTATAAAACAGGGGGATCATCGTACCCATATCATAGTGTCATTAGGAGCATTTTGAGGCAAAACATATGAAAACCTTGTGTGGCAAGTTTGCACATTGTATGTGCTCAATAAGTACTAGCAATTATTCTTATTATCTTTAAAACCTTCATGGCATCCTCCACTGGAAAAATATAGAGGATTTTTTTTATTCCCTCATTCCTCAAGATTACAGCCCCTATGAAAGCTATCCTTTGTGTAAGGTCACTAGGAATGGGAAACCATATTGAATATTGGGGGGCAAGTGATTTCCAAGGAGCATAAGACAGAAAACAGTGTTACTTATTGGCTCAAGATTATAGTGTATTGAAAAATGAAAGAGCATCTTCTATAAACTGACTTTCAATGATGGTGTGATTCCTATGTATGTGTCCTATACACTCACATACACAAACACAGACACATCACATATCTTTAGTGTAATTGAGAAGTTCATTCACACTTCAATGTCCATACAGATCACCCAGGAGTCTTGTTAAAACGTGATCTAATATAGTGGGTCTGGGGTGTAGCTTTATATCTGCATTTCTGACAAGGTCCCTGAAGAATCCAAAGTTGAACCACTATTTGAATAGCAAGGTAATATAGAATCTTAATTTCTGAGTCATAATTCACAGCTAGGTCTCTCATGTTGGCCTCCTTCTTCTGTAGTTCCAAAGGCAATTTTTGGGTCACTGTATATTCAAGTAGTTATTTTTATCTAATATGTATATTCACATATATATGAATGTCTCACTGTGAGTATAAACAGAGTTAGAGCCTGACTATGATTCTAAACCATCTAGCATGGCAGTGAAGTTCTTGGCTTCTAAGTACTTGCCCACTTCATTTTTTTTCATCTTGATTACCACTTTTACTTAGATATAATAAACTGACCAGATGCCATGTGAAAGAGAAAATCTTCCCAATATAGTACCAATTAGCTTTGTTTGTTCATCATGTGTTGCCTCTTCTCACAGGGATCCAGAAAGGCCAGTATTGTATGTGTGTTACGCAGCAGGACACACCAAAATTCTCCTAAGGATATTTGGCTTCTGATCTAATTTTCATTTCTTGGCCAAAGCAGTTTGCTGCATCTGGCCCGGCTTTAGATGATATACAAAAAAAGGAATTGTCAATCCTTTGGAGGTTAACTCCATTGCTAGAGAAAATACCAACATCTGCTGCCCCATGATTATCTGATGTTCTTGGAGGGAATGTGGCAAATTGAGGAATACTATCACCAAATCTTAAACCCAAACTAAAATGCCTTTTGCTTTTTGCACTAACTAAATATTGAAACCATTGCGAGGGAAGGGTTTAATGCACACACATGTGATGAATCTCCACCAAAAGCCATTCAAAATGATCCATGCTTAATACTCCCATATCCTTTACATTACTGAGGATGTGTTAAAACATGAGATTCATAAATGCCTAACTTTAATAGAGGCTTGCCCTTTTTCAATGCGAGGTAATATCAAGAAAGTGTGTGGTGCTATTTGGAAAGAAAATCCTGGAGATGAGGTTGACAGGTTTATGGCACTGGCCTTGTCTTATTTGCAGTAACTCATTTTTTATATAGTGCTTCACACTGGGGAAGCCAAGGGCTAGAGCCTTCTGTGATTTAACTGAAACAATAAGTAAGATCGTGGTATCAAAGAAGGCAGAAAATAGGTCTGCTGATTAGAACAATATATTAGCGGACAAGAAGAGGCAAAAAAAAAAAATCAGGATACAACAAATATGAATAAGCATTTCATTCTGTTAGTGATCCTCCCTGCCTTAATAAATGGATAACACAATGTACTATACCCAGAAATAGTATTCGCTGGCACCCCACATTTATATAACATTCTGGGTTGTTAAACTTGCTTATCTAACCTACATCATAAGAACAAGAACAAAGAACTTTCTTTGTTGCTTGCTTCTTTCCTTCCTTGCTTGCTTGCTTTCCTCTTCCTGAAATCAGAGCATGGAAAAGCAAAGCTCCATGCATATATTTAAATAAAAATTTATTTTGATATTTAGTATTGGAAGGTAAGAATAAGGAAAGAGGGAGTTTGCTTTGTTTGCTGAAGGTAACTCAAAGACTCTGAACAGTTTTGTTCAGTGAAAAGCTATTGTCTCAGTCATTCCTCCTGGCTAGGCCTAGGGGACCTGTGATGGCAGAGTTCCTTACAGATGCCCAGAGCCATTCGCACAAGTTCAGTGCTTACAGTCCATCTTCTGAAACTCTACAGGGTTTGGGTTCCCAAGCGGAGAGGTTCAGAAATCCAAATTCTTTACTACCTCCCTGATTTATTTCTTCAATATGTTCAAAGTGTAATAAAACGGCTGTCAAGTACCGGCTCCTTGTTTCATAAGTGCTACCGCTTACACTGTCCCCTAGTGGTCATTTCTCAACCTAAAATATGACGGGGGATTGAGCGGCCTTTAAACCACAGCTTCTGAAAGTACCTATTTCCCTGGGAGAAAACAGCTCTGGGAAGCTTCCCAATAATCTTTTGCAATAAATGTTTATTAACTTTGATGACAGTGTCTGCACAGTCTTGGGAGGAATATTACTTTTGTTGGTTTTCACATTCGGTGTGCTGAGGTATTGATGGGTTTAGCGCTTACGGCTTAGCTTTCCCGAGAGCTCGAGTCATCCTTTAGCATCTTGGACCTGGTCTTTACCAGGAACTTTTAAAAGTGTAAATACTACTTGTACCATTTAGTACATCATCGTGCAAGACACTCGTGGTCAGCTCCGGCTTCTGTAGGTCTGATATTAAGGACCAGTTACAGAGCACCCACTGTAAGCTGATGCAGACAGGTTTTTGAGAATGACCTCATGTAATTCTGACTTTTGCAAACAGGACAGGATGCTGCCTCTGATGAACATACCACCAGGAAGCCAATTCAATTCAGAAAACAGCTGAGGAATAAGTACGGAATTCACTTAATCGGATCCTAATGTTTGGGTTGATATCGCTAAGCTGTAACCTTTAAAGACCTACAGTCTCCGCCTGCCCCTGGCTCATTTGCTTTCCTTCTCTGTGGTTATATCCTTGCTCAGTAGACCCATAGTTTCTCATTGTTTGAACTCTTGTGTTCCCCTGTGTGCAAATTCTTCCCTCTAAGGCCAACAGCATGCACAAAACCCCAAAATGAGTCCTAACACCTATTATTAGACAAGGCTGTCTATTCCATGTGAGAACTGGATTTTCACTTTGTGCCATATTTTAATCACATCATTTTCCTCAGACACAATGAAGAACCATTTTTTGTCTGTAACTTTAAGGAGTTACTAAGGGAAATACCCCCCCCCCCAATAATAGCATGGAAATCCTCCCTGCTGTGGATAAGGTTGCATCTAATACTTGATCATTTTTTTATTCTTTTCTGGAGAACTGGAAGAACATTATGTTCTGACTTTGAGGTAGATAAACTTGAAATTGAGAGACTGACCCTTACCTGCTTTTAATTCAGCCTCTGATGCAGAGCTGTCAAGAACCACATAATTTCTGTCTTGGTTTCTTAGTGCCATTTCATCACTGTTTTTTGTCATCAGGCATCCATCGAGCACTACCAGAGGACATGGCCCTGGATGAGGCCCCATACAAAGGAAATTATGTTGTTTGCCCAGGTTTTCTTCAAAAGGAGAAGATGCCTATGTCTTTCTATTTTTTTGAGTTTATTTGCATGAACAATTGAGAAGCTCTCCCAATTTATCGAGCTACCCTTTTGTCATAAACAAGGCACAGCAAATGCACCATCAGAATCAGGTAAAAAAAATTTAAAAATGACAATATATCAGCTGCTTTCACAGGTCTGGAGGAGTACCCAGAACTGATGCACTTAACAGCAGCCAAGGTGAATTCAGTGCATAGCTAGATTTGATAACCAGAGAGCAGATGAAAAATATCACCAGATTGAAAGCCACGGATATCACCATAGGAGCATCTCTACAGAATCAACATCTTTGTTTTTTTAGATTTAAAAACAAGCTTTTATGAGTACACATGAAATTAATAAATCCTGAGACTAACTACTGTAATCAGATCTTTTTATAAATAAAGAATAATTTAACAACCAGAATAGCTAATTTATAATGAGAGTTAATCTCTTTTAAACGACCAGAAACATATTTTCTGTTATTCCCGGAAGCCCTTCTGTCATCAAGATACCAAGCAAACAGAATAGGAAAGCAAATAGTTTTTAAAAATTAAAACAGAGTATAAGAAATTGGAGAGGGCTGTGGAAAATTTTACCAAGATTATTTGAAGTGTCTGTCTTCCTGATGATAAAAATACTCATTTTCCAGATATCATCTCCTTGGACATTACTAGAATTGTGGCATGTGATTACTCTTCAATTAATTTTCTGGATTCCATATGGACCCCTCCTTTTTTATATTGCAGATGGTCCTTGACTTATGATGGTCTGATTTATGATTTTTTGACCTTACAATATAACAAAGTGATACTCATTCAGTAGAAATTGTACTTTGAATTTTGAATTTGGATCTTCTCCTTGGCTAGCAATATGTAGTATGATACCCCAGTGATACTGGGCACAGGCAACAAACCACAGCTCCCATGGAGTCAGGCAATCACAAGGGTAAACAAGCTATACACTTACCACCATTCTGTACCCACACAACCATTCTATTTTTTTTTCTACTTTCAGTACAGTACTTAATAAATTACATGAGATAGTCAGCAATTTTATTATAAAATAGGCTTTGTGTTAGTTGGTTTTGCCCAACTGCAGATTAATGTAAGTGTTCTGAGCACTTTTAAGGTAGGTGAGGCTAAACTATGATGGTTAGTAGGTTAGGTGTATTAAATACATTTTCAGTTTATCTTTATAACTTACAATTGGTTTTCAGACTATAACACCGTCACAAGTTGAGAAAGATCTGTGTAGCTATTTTTTTTTTTTAAACGTGTTACTTGACATCATCCAATTTAGCTCCCAGGAGTTAGAGATTAATCTTCTTTGTGAGATACAGCAATCTTTCTAATCTTACTTGTAACACATTTATAAATTGCCTCAATGGGATACTTTTGGATCTCATCCTGGAATTCTCTGTGTCCTCAACTGGGTGATGTCATTTTCCTCTCTACCATTACGTCATCCATTTTACTCTAGGGGGCCTATTTGAATGCTAACCTACCTGCATACTCTAATCTTGTCATACTTGCCATCATGGACAGATATATAGAGGGAGACTGCCTAGAGTCTGGAGGTGGGGACCAAGTAAAACTAACTTTCAACGAAGGGCTGACCATAACTTTTCCTCTCCTGGAATGGAATTGCAAATAGAGAGTTCCACATACCTGATGCCTGCCAGGAGGCCTGCTGAGGGCACTTTGAAATATCAGAGTATCCTAAACAGAGTAATGATAGAAAATGATGAAACAAAGTCCAAAATACATTTAAATTGTTGTATTACAGACAAATATGAGTAAATCAAATACTCAGATTCTGAGGTAGATTATACTGATGGTTTCTTCTATTAAATAGATGTCAGATCCAATGAGGAAATTTTTCCCACAAGAAACTCCTTTCTATAGATAACATAAAACAGGGCTTGGTTATTTACAATGGTCTAAACCTACAATAGTTAGTAATATACAAATGTATCTGTGAATATTTGGTAACACCCTTTTTTCTCTTCATCTTTCAAAACAGCTAATAAGTTAAAAAATCAATAAGTATGAGGCAATAACTATATTCACATGACTAATTTTTGTTAAAAAGAGTGAAATAAAAAGATTAAATTGTTGTCCCACTCTTGTCCTCAGTCAAATAAAGAAGACAGCAGCAAGTATTATATATCTAGTTATTGCTATGTGCAAGATATTAACGTTAGTCTTTCCCTATCACCCCATCTAATCCTCAAAACAATTCTATATCCATTTTATACATAAGGATACTTTTGTTGTTTAAAGAAGTTATGGTGGTTTTCCACAGATGCATAGTGATGAACAGAGTGATTCAGAATGTGGGCTCAGACTGCCTGGGATTCACAAGTTCGGTTGTGGCTCCCATTCCATGACCTTGGGTAAGTTACCCAACTTCCCAGTGTTTCATTGTCTTTATTCATAAAGTGCGGATAATTTTAGTACCACAGCTTAGGGGTTTTGCTCACAATCCCACCTGTAATAAGCTGTGTGAAATCCTTGGCAGAGAACATAGGAAGTATTTAATAAGTGAGTCCACACAGTTAGGAAACAGCAGCATTGTTAATGCCCTGACTTCAAAACCCACACCCACCATGCTCTGGCCATGAGTAAGAGGAGGAAGAAATACCAGGCAGCATTGGATTCTAATCCAGCTCCCCACTGAAAGATGAGGGGGTGTTGGCAAGTTATTTGACTCTCTCTGTATCTCATTTAATTATCTGTAAGTACTTAATATCTATATAATTGTACTACCGAGAGTTGAGAAATCACGCAATGTCCCTGCAACTAGCAAGCAGGGTAAAACTTATCTTCTGTTCACTCCTATAGTCACTTCCCCCATCCTCTTTCTCTTACATAGTCTACTTGGGGAAACAGATATGAGTAAATAAAAAAAGTGGGAAAGGAGACAGAATAAATGCTTAAGGTTGGAAAATTGGAAGGATCAGAGAAGTTCTCAGGGAATAAGAAAAACTGAGCTAAATATTAAGTTTAACACAATAGTGGCATGGCTAGAGCCAAATCACAGGCTTGGAGTTCACAGTTATATGTTCAGATTCAATCTATCACATTAGGAAGGCTTTTTGAGCATCAAACCAGAGAGTTTGGAATTGATTCAATATGCAATGAGAGTCTAACATGGGAGATTATATGATATATCCCATGGATGATTCAGGAAGTAAGAGTTTGGAAATATTATCATCTGTTTTCAAATTAGATTTCCTATTTTATGAATCACCATGGACATTGTAATAGAAACAAATAAGTCCAATTAATAAATCACCCCTGTACAGAGCTCTTCATTCTTTATGCAATCCTAATTAAATGTCTTAGAACATCCATATTTTTGTCATGATTCAGGCTCATATCTTTTTCACATATATCAATAGTACTATTTAATTTTTTAATTATATATGTAATAAAAGTTAAAGCAATAATTAAAGGTTGACATAGTAAGAAGGAAAAAGGACTTGATTGTTATTTATTAGCTATTGTTGAACAGAAGGACAATGGCAGCAAAAGGAGAAAAAACTTAGGACGAATTCATGCTAGGAGTATCATCATTTAGGAGGCTGTTGTCTGGCAATACTTGGTTTGTGAAACTGGTAGAGCCCCAAGTGCCTTGTCCATACCTAGTTCATACAGGATATAAGCAGTCTTGTGACCATCTAAAATGCCACATAGAAAGATAAGGAAAGAGTGGAAAGGAAACAAAGGAAGTTCAAAGGAAGCTCAGTTTGAAAAAGTACCGATTTCATCCGGATAATTATGACTGAAGGGTATCCTAAAATATGTTAAAGACTTAAAAATTGAACATTTCTTTTACATTCCTGAGTTTTTATTTTGTGGATTATTAGACAAATCTCATCTCCCTTTGAGTTAATGAGCTACTTCAAAGCAAGAGCAATACATATAACAAATACTTAAATGATAGTTGTTCAATTATTCATATTTGGACTAGTAACTAGCATATAGTTAACACTAAAATTTTTTCTTAGTTAAGCTTTTTTTGTAAATTGAGTTATAATATTATTTGAACAGACATTTGAGGGATCATCTGATTTCTAGGCTCACATCCAGTTTTATGATGGGTGTCTTTCATTATAAATGGAAAAGAACCTTAAATTAACCTATCTTATATGGACATTCATCTTCTTTTTTGATCTTTTCCCACTCCTTTAACCTCCCAGAAAAGGGTACCACCCGATATAGCCAGAAAAGTGTACATCTTTCACATCTCATAAATTTAATCCATCTCTAATTTAGCAAATTATCTTCCTATAATATTTATCAATTTTCTTCCTCCCTTTCCACCTCTGATGCTGGAGTCTTGTGTCAAACCTTCATGTTTTCTTACCTAGCTTTCCCACAGCAGTTTCCTAACAGGTATCCCTGCATCCAGTAAGGTCCCTTCATATCTATTGCTTTCTTTTTTCCCTGTGTTTTGTTTTTAATATGCAATTCTGAATATATCACTTCCCTCTAAAAAAAAATCATTTTATGATTACCCATTGTTTTCTAATGTTTAGCATGGCATAATGGGCCCTTGGTAATATAACCTTGGCTTCACTCTCTCTTTTCCATCTGGCCCTTCTACACCCTGGACTCCATCTATACTGAATTACTAGAAATTCCTAAATGTAGCATGTTGCCTGAGGCTTTGGGATTCCTGAGCATGCTGTTTCATTTGCCTGAAAGTCTCCACTAGTCCCACTGTATGCACATTATTAACACATATTCCCCATTCAAGATTCAGGGTTGCCCCTTCCCATTCAGAAAAGTAATTACTCATTTCTGAGATTAGATTGTATTTCTCTCCTCTTTGCCTAAATAAGAACCTGTGATTATTATAGCATTTTAGTGTCCTGTACTGTTCTCTGAGTTCCTTGAAGACAGGGTTTACCTATTTCAACTTCGTGTCCCAAAACTTAACAGAGTACCTAAGTGTAGTGCAATTGTTTGTTAAATAAAAGCACAGAAGAATAAAAATTGGTAATGTATCTAGGACTGCCCTTGTGGATTAGCACTAAGGAAATTGAACCAGAACTGTTACTGTGATTTGTCTGTATTAACTTAATGAGCTAGCATTAGCCATTGTGAGAACTCAGCTCTCTTGACACCATTGCTCAATGATCTTTCTATCAAACCCTGGACAATTTCCAGGTAGTTCTTACTGTGTCATTGTTTATAAAGGGAAGTACAGCCTGTCTTTGAGATTTCACATGCCAATGTTCACTCTCATCATGAATATTAATGCTGGTTTGCTGGTTATTTCTTCATAATTCACTTAACTTTTGCTCCAGAGAGTTGGATGCTACATTAGTAGTGTTGCAATTTATATACCAAGAAGAGCAAATAACAGAAAACAACCCTAACTATGGAAGCAGGGTGCATATTCTAAGCACACACAATTCCTTTCATTTTAGTATAACATGGTTGAAACAATTTTAGAAACAAGTACATTGATTATATTCTCTTCTCTACTAACTCATTAATTCAACCAAAAATAAATTAACAACTGGCATTCCCAGGATAATACAAGGACTATCAAACAGAGTATACACATAAAAGCAAAATACAAGTTGATTGAAATGTCATATTTCAAACAGATGGGATAGCATCATATGAACATATATGAGTCATGGTTTACAAAAACATCGCATTCTAGCTAATTTGACCCTGAGACCACAATGCAGTATTGGAAAAGAGAAATCATATAAATCATTCCAAATAAAAGAGTTCTAAAAATTCTGACAAGTAATGGTCACTGAGGGCTTAGAATTGCCCACTTACTAGTTTAAGTTATTTTTATGTATTACTTACTTTTTTATACCAACTCATTATACATATTATTATTAACCCAATTTTACAAATGAGACAACTGAGAGACAAAAGAAAGTATTTCCTGGCTCTCTCAAAGGTACAAACATATAAGTACTAGAGTCAAAACTCAAATCCAGAAAATATCTAAATCCTCTGATACTTTTTCCTTAACTATTTCACCAGCCTGAGAGTTGAGTGTACACTTATCACCTAAACATCTATCTCTTTGAATTGTTGGTTTTAAAACATTTGATGTATTCATTTATTATCAGTGGCAAATCAGTCACCAGCCTTTATTGAATACCTACTACGTTTAGCATCATGTTTGATAATGGATAATACCAATAGGTTACAAAAGAAAAACAGGATCCCTGTCCCTGATTTCAGTTAGCTTTGAATCTAACTTGACATCTAGGTGACGATGACACTAATTAATGTAATACAATGGTAGTTAAAAAAACTGGGGTAGAAGTCAGAAAATCTCTCAGTTTCATGGTTCAAGTTCCAGCACAACACACTGTGGGAAGATCAGATCCTTTGGTGATTCCAAAGGTGACTTAAATCTCCCCGCATCAAGCTCCATCAGCAGCCACTTCCCTGGCCTTGCACAGTTCCAGTTTCACCATCAGTTCCTATGGTTGCACCATCCATAACCAGGGTGGGTCTAAACAGCGGAATGCTCCAGCGTTCTGTGTGTAACATAGTTTCAGTGAAGAAAAGGAACAACAGATGGAATTTCAACACAAAGTGAAAACAAACTTCAAATTTAACATCTGTCATGAGATTGCCTCAAATTCTCTAGCCATAACCCATTGCAGTGTTTCTTCCTGGCATGCCCCTTCTCTTTAAAAGAAATCACAAAGATCATTCCAGAAGACTTTAAAAACAAATCTTGATATGTAATAAGCCCTTGGCTTTAAACTTTATCATAGTAATTTCTTCCTCTTTTCTTCATATTTCACTTATTCTTCTCACATAACCTCCTCACTTTCCATTTCATAAATAATTATATATATAAATATATATATAAGTCATATATATTTATATATATATATATATATATATATATATATATATATATATATATAAAGATTTTATTTATTTGATTATTCTGAGAGAAACACAGCCAGAAAGGGAACACAAGCAGCGGGAGTGAGAGAAGGAGAAGCAGGCTTCCTGCCGAGCAGGGAGCCTGATGTTGGGACTCGATCCCGGGTCTCCGGGATCATGACCTGAGCTGAAGGCAGAGCCTTAACCACTGACCCACCTAGGCGCCCCAATGACTATATATTTTTAAAAAGTTGTGTTCTCGAATGGGGAATGAATGTTGGAACACTGGAAAAAAAAATTTAAGTAAAAACAAAACAAAACAAAAAAAGTTGTGTTCTCAGGGAACTTGGGTGGTTCAGTCATCTGAGCATTGGATTTTTGATTTAGGCTCAGGTCATGATCTCAGGGTTGTGAGATCCAGGTCCATGTCAGTCTCTTCCCTGGATGTGGAGCCTGCTTAGAATTCTCTCTTCCCCTCCCATAGTGCCTCCTCACCCTCCTCCATCTCTTTCCAATTCCAAAATAAATAAATAAATGCTTATTTTCTCTTTATGTTTTTTCTAGAAATGTTTATGAAAAGAAACTCAAACATTACATTAAATATAAATAGGAAGTTAATTTTTGGTGGGTTTTTTTTTTGGTTTTCAGAAATATCACCAAAATTTTAATTTTAGCTATCCCGAGGGAAGAGTAGAGGGGAGATCTTATAGAAATATAGTAAAATCTTATGTATTAAACCAAGCACTTAATCTTAATTCTATAATTTGATATTATGTGCATTTGCAGTCGTGGTGAATTCCACTTCTGGCAGCAGCTTCTGCAAAGAAAGAAATACAGAAACAGGGAGAAATGGGTGTGTGTTGGAAGAGAGACAAAGTGAGGGGAAAGGAAAAGATGAAAATGAGAAAAGAAAACACATCAGCAAAACAGCCATGAATATATGACAGAGAAACAGAGAAGAAAAGGTAGAAAAAAGGAAATGAGAAAGAAGAAACACAGAGATTGGACTTAGAGCTTGGTATCTGGACTAAGCAGGCTGCCCTATTATTTTATCTTTGATCATAGGCTTTTAAAATGTTATTACTTGATGCATGAATAATCGTTGTTCTTTTCACCTGTCTTTATTTAACCAGGGCTGAGGTTTTACTCTGGATTAATGGGACTCAAACATTTTGGTCTTAAAATTATTTCATTCACTTGACATTTATTGAGGGTCCCCAAAAACTTTTGATTATTTGGGTTATTTCTATTGCTATGTGTCATATTACAAACTAAAATTTTATAAAACTGAATCAATTAATTAAAAAGTTAGAATAAATATTAATTTAAAATATATTGCAAGGAAAAGAATTTTTAAAACGATTTTATTTACTTATTTAAGAGAGAGCACAGAGGGAGAGGAAGAGGCAGAAGCAGACTCCCCTCTGAGCAGAGAGACTGATGTGAGGCTGAGCTCAGGCCCTGAGCTGAGGTCAGACACTTAACTGTCTGAGCCACCCAGGGGCCCTAAGAAATAACATTTTATATCTACGTTTTCCAAAATAACAAAAAATATTAAGAAGAATGGAATTATTTTACATATTTTAGAATCTCCAAAGATACCTAGCTTAAAAGACTGTTGGAGTCACTTCTCTGCTTCTCTATTCAATACACTGTGGTATATTGTTTTGGTTCTTTGCGAAAAAAAAATCTAGTTTTATACAGCTGTGAAGGTGGAAGACATAGAAATTCACTAACCCTTGTGAAAAGGTCTCTCAGATCCTTCAGAATTATTTGACTGCATCTGGAGAATCACTGTCCTGGACAGCATAAGCACAATTCAGTTCTGTAAATGGGGACGGAGTCAGCACCTGCCCAGTCACGGGCAGACTTCATGCCAGAGCTCTACTGGGCTGGAAGCATGTTTCTCATGGAGGCTGGATGAGTGCTGAAGCCAGCCAGTGGATTTGTTCATATCACTGTAACAAACCAAGTGCAAAGGACCAACCAGCAATATGTCAAGATCTAATGATGTAGCCACAGTCTGTCCTAAACTGTGTATCTCCTTTAAATTTTATCTGGAGTCATAATTATGTAGACCTAATCCTAACCCCCATGTCCTTTTTCATTTGAAGAGATGCAGATGTTGTACCACGTCCTGCTCATTCTTTGCTTTTGTAATTGATTATTCTAACTAAAATTGTAAGACTTTGCATCAATCTGTTATTTTTCAGATTTGTGGGTTTGTTCCACCATTCCATCCTGTCAGAATTGCCCTAACTCTTCCTTCAGATACCTGGTCTATTAGCATTTACTTTCAGATTTATGTGATTTCATTTATGTTGTGAAAAGAAGTATATAGTTTAAAATACTGTATAAATCAAAAAATGCCCTTAAAAGTATATAGCATTATATGTAAAAAAAAAAGTATAGTGTCATAAATATTATTGTAGAGGCACCTGTGACTCATGAGTTAAGCATCTGACTTCAGCTCTGGTCATGATCTTCTGGTCTTGAGATGGAGCCCCATTTGTACTCACTGCTCAGTGGGGAGCCCCTCTCCCTGCTTGTGCACTCTCTCTCTGTCTCTATATGTATGTCTCCCTCAAATAAATAGACAAAGTCTTTAAAAAAATAAAGGTTATTACAATAATTAGCATGGATGATCTGGGTGAGGCCATAGAAAAAGTGTGCCTTTTATTCAGGGACCACCCATTTTCCCTTTCCAGAGCTTTTCTCCCTGGCTGAAGCATCTGTCCTGTCATGAAGAACTGTAAAAACTGATAGAAACTAATGATGTTTTAAGAAGATAGTCCTGAAATCCAGAGTAATTTAAGACATTAGAAGGGAACTTTCAGGGGCGCCTGGGTGGCTCAGTGGGTTAAGCGACTGCCTTCGGCTCAGGTCATGATCCTGGAGACCCTGGATCGAGCCCCACATCAGGCTCCCTGCTCAGCGGGAAGCCTGCTTCTCCCTCTCTCACTTCCCCTGCTTGTGTTCCCTCTCTAGCTGTGTTTCTCTCTGTCAAATAAATAAATAAAATCTTTAAAAAAAAAAAAAAAAAAAAGAAGGGAACTTTCAGTGAGGAAGAAGGGAGCTATAGTGGGGCAGGAGGAGATAACCCATGCATGCCAATGTCCTTCTGGTAAAGTAAGCAGCTGACTAGCGTGCAGAGGAAAAATCTCTTCCTCTAGCCATGTTAGGTTCTCAAGCTGGAGCCCTGTAAGTTAGACTGACAACAGATTCAGAAGAGAATGCAAGAAAGCATACACATTTATTTCAGTTTTATGTGACACTGGAGTCTTCATAAGGAAATGAAGACCTGAAGTAGTTTTATAGGTTTGAAGAAGAGTAGAAAGTTATGAAAAAAATGTGATAGAATGCAAAGGGTATGACCTAAGGGTGGAAAAGGGTAGGATACTTAACAAGGTCAGTTTGTTCTGCTTCTCTCATCATCCCTACTTCTTCAGAGATAAGGATGCTCTTTTCCTCCAAGTACAGGAGAGCAGCCTTCACATAAATGTCTTATGACCTCCTTCAAGGGAAACAGAATTTTCCCTACAACTGCTCTTTTTCAAATTTCTTCACTTTAAAATATTCAATATGCCAACATGCCATATTTTGGGGGAGCTTGTCCTGAACTTCCTCACTAGCCTATGACCTTGTCTACAGAGTATTATAAAATTACTAGAAATAAGATGGAGATTCGTCAAATAAAGAAAAATTCTTAGCAAATACACACTATTATAGTACTATAAATTACACTGTTTTATGCCTTGGAAATCTTCTTCCAGAGCTATCAAAGAAAAACCTTCAGCCCCAAGACATATGATATCTATCAGTTACTAACATGATGAAATGTCAGGAAATGCTTTGACTATAGGATCAAGGTGTCAAGACAGCGTAAATTCTTATTGTTGCAAATAATAAGAATATAAATTCAAATACAGACTAGATACTAATGTCTGTTTTAACTCCCATGACAAACCAAATATATTCTAAAATCTGAGCACTTTAAGATTTTTAGTTACTAACACCCATTCACATGAATCAGTCTCTAGTAATTATCTCCATTAATTATTATACTCTAATAATAGAGTTAGGGAGAAATCTATGTTAGTACATGTGTGCAAGGCAATAGTAGTATTTCATTTACCTAAAGACCTCCCCTCATCCTCCCTTCCCCCTCCCCTCCCCTCTTCTTCCTTTCTC